>JALPQI010016162.1:0-41891 GCA_025490895.1 Thaumatotibia leucotreta | reverse complement strand
AATTTCGCTATCTGTTATGGTTTCGAAAACCTCCATACTGACCGATTTGGATTGATCACCCTGTAAAACGTAAAGAAAGTTGCTATGGCCATGGGCGTATAAATATGTGTGACAACTTTCTTTACAAAAATATTTATAATTTTACGGTGACATCAGAAAAATAGCCGGGTTCAAATAGCTGAGTGCTGATGCTGAGTACTACTGCAGTACTGAGTGCAGTTAACTGTGGCGAGCATTGAAGGCCAGTACGAGTATACATATAATAAATATTTTTTCTCAAACATGCAATGAAATATTGTCTTTACGTTCCTTAAAATAGACTCGGAATTATCGCTTTTAGGGCGCAGTAACTCACTGGGAAGGAAATGGAATTTCATAACACTTTTCAGGCCTACCTAGGCTTGCAAAGTAACTTTTTTTTTTTATTTCGACAACATTGTCATTGTTTTTTTGTATTTCTTTGTATGTTTGAGAAAAGCACTATACATGCCTCGGCGCGAAAACGGATTCCCGGCCTCGCTCGCACGGTCGCACGCTCCGTCGGCCGTATATACCAACTTGGCCGGAAATCCTCATTTTCCTGGCCTCTGATGTAATGTACTATAGGGTGCTCGCGAGGAACCCGCAAGATTTTAATGCTGAATTCCTTAACATATTTAGAGTATTTAATGTTATATAAAATTTCCTGGATTCGGCTTGGTTCCAGAGATAATTAACCGTTATTCGGAAAAAATTTTTCGAGGTAAATCGTCATAAAACTTCTTTTTTATCACAATACTACCACAATGTGTTCTAATATTACCACACCTTTTGCCTGACAATCAAAAAATAAGAATAGACTTGACGAAAAACCTGTCCCTAAAAAAACATTTAAAAAAATAATTTTACCAAATTTTTGTTATGATAAAAAGTATTGGGAATGTTAAAAAGTATTAAAAAAGTCTAAAAAAAAAGTTTTTTTTTTGTGGAATTTGACATTAGGTCTCATAATATTTTTTGTTTATTTTGATGTCTAGAATGTTAAAAGTAATAAATAATCTTGCGGTTTCCTCGCGAGCACTCTGAATTTTCATTTATTATCTACCTATATTAGTACATTTCGATGCAAGTGCAAAACAATTTTTTAACGACGAGGGTGGAAGTTGGAGCCCGAGTGAAACGAGGGCGACAATCACTCGAGTTAAAAAAAAGTTTTTACACGTGTATCGAACGACTTTCTTCATAACAAGTGCCTTGAAAAGAGAAATTTACACACGCGAAGCGTGCGCAAAGTTTACTTTTCGCACTAGTTAGGAAAAAATATTTCTGTACGTGTGTATTGTATAACTCCAGCGTAACTATGGTGATATTGATGATTATTACTAATGATGAAACAGTTCCGTTCTGTCGTGGGACTTGTTTAATTTCGGTAAGAACATTCGTTTTTAGATTAGGGATTACGATTTTAGAAAAAAGAAGAAGCGAAAGTACGTAACCCCTCCCCCCCCCTTGACATGCCAGTGGAGAGTTCACGTCAAGCTGACAGTCTACCATCATCATCATACTCATCAATTCACCATTTCACTACCACGCCAGTGGAGATTGAGATAGGTACACGTAAAGATGCATTCAGACCAAACGAGTATTCGCTATTCTAACCCCCTACTCTACGAAATTCGAGCGTTACGCAAAACGTGATTCGTTGATTTCGTAGAGTGGGAGATAGAATAGCGAATGCTCGTTTGGTCTGAATGCACCTTTAAGGGTGGGGAGAATAGCAAGAAGGACGTCAAAATGCACTTAGAGTAGCCTGCATGCCTAGTCAAGATGCCATTCAGCCATCGCATAGGATACACGATAAGTAATAATTTAGATACATTAAAACGACAGATTGAAACGAAAAATCACGCGACCGTAGTATGAAAATGGTCACGTAACTTTTCGTTCGATCCTGTCCTGTCATTGTCCTACATTTATTTACTGATTGTCTCCTGTTCGTTGCCGCCGCGGTTTGGGCTCTACTTTTCACTTACGATCAGGTGGAGTGGAGCCACTTTGTTGTGCCAACATAAAAAAAAAGTTCGGTTGTCGTATGCGATTGCAGAATGATAACTGGGCTGAGTATTGAAATGTGTAGCACGTACCACTCTGATAGGCCAGTCGGTGGGGCTCTTCCGGGCGGTGATCAGGACGTAGGATACGCGGGAGAAGGCGGCGCGGATGTCCAGCGTGCCGGAGCTCTGCATCGGGAACCAGCGCACGCCCTTGCCCTCCTTCGAGGGCGGATGCGTCGTGTACACCGCTGCGGCAGAGGGCGACACTGTCGCTGTCACTCACTCGCGATGGCGGCTTAACTCACAATATTCCGCTTTCAATACCAATATTTTTTGTATGTGCTCTTGAAATATTTGACTTAAATACACAAGCCAACGTAATTTTACCCACAATTTAAACGTGTCTTATTATTCTTTAAGCAACTACAATAACACCACATAACAAACAGATATTGAAATACCTAAAACTTTGGGGTATTCGCAAGCCTTAGGGCGTTTGTGCACTACAATGACTTTTACTGTCCGGTAGACTGAGTTTTCATGGTCCGATATGGCATGAAAAAAACGGATGATTGGCTTGTGCACTTGTCCGTCTTTTTACTCGGAGATGCGGCATAGTAGCATGAAAAAAACGGATGATTGGCTTGTAAAATCGGACTATCGGGGACGGTAAAAGTCAGTGCAAATCCGGACGCAATGCACAAGCATTAACACGTTTTTCATAGCTGTCATCTCGGATCGGAAAAATACTGTCCGGAATGGGGAATAGTAAAATGTCGGACGGTAAAATTACGTATAGTGCACAAGCTACTATATACATTTAATGGCGTGGCATTTCGGACCGTAAAAAACCGGACTACCGGACGGTAAAAGTCATTGTAGTGCACAAACGCCCATAGCCGCACGCTCGTTACAAATTTATAACTCCTTTAGGTTCAATTTTACCAAAATTATTCGATGAATGACGCTTACACCAATAGTAGTGTCAAATTACTATGGAGTTTTGACATTACTATCCGAGAGTAAGCGTAAGGGTCTCACCAAACCAATCGACGCGGAGTCGGCTTTCGCCGAGTGTTTTACACCACACTATTCGCATTTAGCCGATCGACCGTCTCCGCGGTTGCACACCTGCGTTAAACAGTCTCACCCTCCTTACAGCCGTAGAAACGCTCGATCGGCTGCAATTTGCTACCGCAACAGTTGTACAGCGGCGGTCGGCTCTCCCGTGCTCCGTCCTGCCGTCGAGACGTCAGACAGCACGCGTACAGCCGCTGAGTCCGACGAACAGATAGATAGGACAGCGGGTGATCGGCAATCGTAAATCTCATTTTTGAAGACTAGTTGTTAGTAACTAGTTTGAAATTGAACAGACGTGTATGATTACGACAGTATTACTTCGTGTTGTCAAATCTATTGCAGATTTTAATGTGGGTAATAATTCAAATTAATAAATACAAACGCATCAGTAGCTACTTCGGCCGTCATCGGCTCTTTTCGGTCGTCGTCAGCTATTATGATCGGCCGTCGAAGACGCTGAACGGCTTCCGCTAGCTCTGACCGGTCCTTATCGTAGGTACTCGGCCGTGATCGGAGCCGTTCAACTCTTTCCGGCACCGTACGGCGGTATTAGGAGATTTAGGAATGCAAACGTGTGCGTTAGGCTGCAAACGGGGTCGTACGAATGCGAACAGCTTTACGGCAAAACGCCGTTTTCCCGTCGAAAGACGTCGTTTCGCGTGGGCCGAGCCGATTAACGATGTCCTCGCTCTTATTGCGTTGACATAAAGCTTTTTCCGTACGCGATTAGCCGAAACGGCGTCGACTAGTTTGGTGAGACCCTTATTCTTCGAATAATTTTGGAGAAATCGAGCCTTAGTGTGTTTGTACAAGGGCTAATGATGATAATGGGCTATCGACAACGAGTACTCACTGACGGTGCCCTCGCGGCAGTTGGCGTCCATGAGCTCGCAGTAGTTGTCGAAGGTGGTGTGCGCCGTCAGGTCGTGGTTGCCGGCGCACACGGGCCCGTACCTAAGGGGACGCAACAACAACAATTTATATGTATATTCTTCTATGACATCTATGAAAACTATGGAAGAACGTTAATCACCTTCATTCGTCTAGGTTGCAGATAATGGCTGAATCTCGCTATACGCTACGTCTACTAGTACCTGGTTTCACTAGAATGCTATAATTACATACACGGCCTGCACATACGGCGGCGGCGTAAGCGACCTTTTTCTAGAAGAGGAGGACATATCGACGAAGCTAACAGCGAGAGAAAGGAGCATCACTTCACCGACGCTCAATCCTCTTCGTTTCATCCCGTCTCTCCTCATTTCCTATATTGCCTCCATTTCTATATCTCGGAGCGTCTAAGTGTCACACCTTACAGAACTTCGTGTCCCCTGGTATGCCGGCTTCTCCGGAGCAGGCTTGTTCCTGGCTGAGTGTGGAACACATTTTCATGTTCAATTAAGAAGACATCAGTATCCGTACCATGAGTTGGAAAGTAAAGTTTACTCGAAACTTAATGAAAATATTTTGAATGTTCCAAACCGGTTAATTAGACAGGAACTTAATTATTTCGTTTCTTTAAAACCGGTTAATAAAGTGGAGCGAAACCGAAATATAGGGTTACTTTTTCACCGGTACAATAAATTTTTCCACATATTTGGTATCGATAATAGATTACATTTATCAAATAAAATTGTCATTTTTTTTTCATTTATTATTAATTTTTATCCTTCATGCAAATGTAAAATAATGGGATTACTAATGACAAGATGTCAACGGTGTGCGGGACGAAGAGGGCGGCGGAAAGGGGTGAGCGACCTGCCGGTCGGCGCACGAGTTGGCAACATAGCAGTTACCTTAATCTCGGTGACTAGACTAGGTCACGGTCAGTCATACGGTTGACTTAGGTGTGTGCGCACGCGCGTCGTGTCGTACTACCTTCAGTCGGAAATTGCTCATACGAAATGGTTCGTAGTTATTTTCTCATTGGAGAAAATTACAGAGGCAGCCCAGCGGCTATACGCTGAAGAAAGTGTGCCCCACCTGGAAAATGCCAGTGTTATAGCCATGGCCAGCCAGGTCAACAGATTTTGGTGGGTACGAAGACTTAAAAAGTCTAATAATAAGTGCATTTGATGAACTTAAAAGTGAGAACTACAGACTTGTGTTGGGAAATATCGAAGGAAACATTCAAAAACGGGCAAGAGTGTGTTTAGATAACCACGGCCAACATTTTGAATACTTGAAGTATGTGAATTAATTAATTAGTGAGAAATGGACTCCATTAATTAGGTATGTTTTTTTGATTCCAATCATTGTACATAAAGTTGATTTCAAATTTTTAAATACGCCTCATTGAAGAAAGTTTCTTTCCTACTTTGTAATTTTATCACGTTTCCCAGA
Organism: Thaumatotibia leucotreta; assembly: GCA_025490895.1. Classification (NCBI taxonomy): domain Eukaryota; kingdom Metazoa; phylum Arthropoda; class Insecta; order Lepidoptera; family Tortricidae; genus Thaumatotibia; species Thaumatotibia leucotreta. Next base: position 36,435 of record JALPQI010016162.1, on the reverse strand, counting down.
CATAATTTTAAACATTCGACAAACTTCACACACAGAAAAATTCTTTATTTTGACGGTGCTAGCCGTGACCCGTGCAAGTATGAAAGAAGATTTGGGATCAAGTAAGATTTTTTTGCCAAGTCATAATCGATTAAAATAAGTTGATTACCGCCGCCGCTTTTCTAAGCCGCCATGCTGCGTGCGATGACGTTGTAAACAAACAGTTGCCAGTTCGTGTGTTTTGCTAGTTACGTACATTGATAATGCGTAATGCGTCCAAATTTCTTGTTAGGTTTGCGGATAAGTTCAAACATTGGTATTTTAGTTTTTTTGTTCTAAAGGGGTAGTAACAAAAAATGCTAGTATTCTGTAACTTGGACTACTATTACGTATGTTGATTTTTTGTACTGGTGAAAAAGTAACCCTGTAGAAAGGTTTTGCGTCAAACCGGTTTGAAAACGTAACCGATAACGGAGCCCTGGTGTGGCCTGTGGGCGCGGTGGGCCTCCCAGGCCGGCGGAGGGCGGGGTCACTGACCTCGCGTACATGTCGGCACATGCGTACGACGTGTTGCAGCGGTCCAGCTCTGCCTTCCTGTTGGCAACACAACTGCATTTCATAACTGATATTATACCATTTTTTTACCTTAGCGATAAGATAAGTAATAAATGTATGAGAATGACAGATTCGAACGAAAAGTCACGTGACCATACATTATTGTGGTTACCATTAAATATATCGGAGCGGCCAGGGAGCCCATTAGTCTCTGAGCGGACTGTATTTTCATAGCCTATATTATTATACACTATACATACATATATTACAGATATTCTATCTTACGAAGTCCGTTTGGCTTTCGTTGTGTGTGTAAAGTGCTCAGATAAGCGTGCTTGTGTGCGCGAACGTGAGGAGAGTCAGCACGGAAACCTGATTACATTTAAAGTAACATTTCGTTGAAGTACTTTGACTCTTTTAGTTAAAATTTGAAGGTATTAGTATATAATAAATAAGGAGTAGTAAATAAAAGCCAAACGTGTTTATAATTAAGCATTTTAATTTAGATATCACAAAGAAAAAAAACTCTATCTGATGAATATTAAAAGTCCAATTCAGTGAAACAATGTATCCACCATGTACAAAAAATACAAAAAATAATCATAGTAATAGTAGCAGAAGTACCTAGGTACATGTGATTAAATTTTATTGTAAGTAAAATATAATAAATTGTACAATTACTATCGTCATTCTTATCAGCGTGGGTGATATAAATTTACAAAAAAAATACTTTTTTAGTAATTTTTTTCGATGTTTACTTTCCATGCTAACACTACTTCGTGAAACAATCTGACGTGAACTCAGAACACTAGCGACCTCGACCGCGTTGCGATCGTGACTGAGCGCTCCCGCGCTTACGCACACTAAAGCAGCATTTGTATACATGCACGCCGAAGCCTGACAACATTCATAACCTAACGGACTTCGTGAGATAGAATATCTGTAGTACATACAGGGTGTTTGTTATGTCGTTAGCCAAATTTGGATATGTCATTCGCGATCACCAGTACACAACATTTTTGAAAAAAAAATGACACTTTTTTTTTGTTTTTTTTTCCCGTTTTTTATCCGACAAAAACATAATTTGTGGTCACTAGGCAAGTTTGTTTCAATCCGTGCGATTCGATGGCAGACAAAAGGGTAGCAGGTTTGAGTAGTCAAGTCTTAGCCAATCAGGAGTTCATCACAAGCACCGATCAGCCGACGTCACTCACCCCACCATCGGCACTAAACAATGAATAAAATGTCCTAACTACATGCACACACGGTTGTTATTTGATTAAAACTGCCCAAGGACATACCTACCTGTACCTGCTCGTCGTCATCAACAATTCAATTTGCTTAGAGAGTGCATTAGAATCGATATCTAAGGTAAACCAGTACGCGATTGTATGACGGAACATTTAAGTTACTCCATTCTTGAGGTCAAATTATGCTGGCTCGGCTGATCGCAAAATGCCATGTGCCATTTGTACAGCACTCTGTAAACAAAGAAGGAGTGCGCTTGCGTGAACGCGCTCGAGTCAAACTACCCTCAGATCGGCGCGCAACTCAAAATACCCTCATTATTAGTACTGTATGCGATAGACTGATAATGCTCTCTCGTGGGATTTACCTGCAAGTTAAGCTCCACCTCCATTCCCCAAACTTGTTACGTACGTTATAACGCATTGAATTAGTTACCTTATGCGGGTTAATTAAAGTTGCTAACTCAAACACCCTTTCCAATCTGATTTGGCAGTTATGAGATGGTGGGGCAGTACGCAAAGTAAGCAAGTGATCATAGTGACCAAACATTCGTTAGATAATGGGATTTTTAAAAAAAATCTATAACAAAAAGGATAATGAAAAATGGATTATTTTTGTTTCATCAAATATTTTTTTACGCCTTTACCCAACACATATTGCAATATGGCTAATGATATAAAAAACACCCTGTATATTAGTCTGTTTAGATATTTTTGAGCATCTTGTTCGTTTCGGTGTATTACTACTTTTGTGAAGGTTATCAAATTTGTACAGTAGGTATTCAGAACATGTAATAATATAATATTATGCAACCGGAATCAGAAAAGGATTACAAAGTACCGTTTACACAAGAAATGAAATGACACAACATTTACCAAGAAAATAGTATAGTGAGTGATCAATTTCTGCACTTAAACTATGAATATTTATGAATTAAACTAAAAATACACCGTGTTTTTATTGATTTCCGTTAAATAGGACAGGTTATTTGGGACATTAATAGAAGTAGCCTAGTATATCGGCTTTTGTTTAATTCGTAAAAAATTTTTTTTTTCGTTTTCATACATAATAATTGAAACAGCAAGTGTGAGATAACCTTAAGAATAAGATCTCAGGTGACCGGGCACATGTCAAAATAAGTTTCATTAGAATGTAATAAAATAAAGGTTGCAATACATTTGTTCAGTCATTAAACTTATGTTTTTAATAACTCAATAAGATAAGAGTTAAGGTACTAGTTTCTTAGACAAATTGATTATTTTTGATTATTTAACAGAAATCAATAAAAACACGGTGTATATCCTAGATTGCCTCATACACTGTTGTGTCAACAGTACTATCGAATGCCATTCTAACCGCGGTTTGATAATTCTATTCGTCAGTAGATAACATAAAAAACCGGCCAAGAGCATGTCGGGCCCTACTCAATGTAGGGTTCCGTAGTTATTAAAAAACGGCTGAGCCGATTATGTATTCCATAGGCCCACTCTTCGTGAATATTTTCATATTTTTTGAACCTATACGGATCAAAAGTTAGAGGGGAGGTCACATATTTTTTTACTCTGGAGCGTTTATATCCGAAAATGGGACTGTTTTTGGGAAAACGTCCCACATTGTCGATACGGAGTTACGAGTAGTTCCAAATAGGTACCTATTACTACATGGGTCATTATTAAATTAAATTTGGGCGTTTGTTCCGAGTCATTTTCGTGGTCCCACTTTTAGCGACAACGGCAGATTATTGTAACTTCGTATCTAGTTATCTTGTAAATGTACGCGACATCTACCAAATACCCAAAATTCACCATAAAGCCTACAGCCAACTCTTATAAATGTCTCCACTACACGTCTGCGGATGGGTCCTTGGAGGTCATCGCCGGATGCATCCGCGGACGTGTAGAGGGAGTGATTTGGTCATCTGAGGTAGGTATTTGACGTCCGCGGACGCGTCCGCCACAGATATACGTTTGTTGTCCTTTCTTGTGGCCCGGATCTACCAATCGGTATCTACCAATGCGAATGCATGCCTGCAAGTTCCTGGTTTACAACCTGCGACCATGTATAACATGGACGTCTAACGCCAGCTCAAAAATGTCCCCAAAACCAATTGTTCAATTGTGCCGAGATGGCCAGGACATAGCGCTTTTCTTAACACCGCGCATATTTCGGCGCAACTTCTTTGACAAACGTTTATAGAATATAGCCAATCAAAACTTTGATAAACCAATCACAACTATTTTAAATGGCGATTTAGGATTTTAAAGGTTGATATTGAAATTCATTACCGTGATGCATTGAAGAGGGGGTGACACTTGTCAACTAAAATTCTAGACCGTTTCTGAAAGGCATTTTAGTAAGGCGTGCGGGTTCCATGTTTTATTTGTTCGTAGTTTACAAACCAAGGCAATAAAAAACAATTACAGTTAAAGTCATTAATTACGTATTTTAATAAGATGCCCATAACGCATTACGTAACTGGCGCACGTAAACGGACTCAATAAAATAAGTTTTTTTTTAAATCCTGGTGCGGCTGCTACAGTTTCAACGTCCATCTTTCTCGCGAGTAACGTCTGACGAGATTCAATTTTAGACTGAACTATCAACAGACGTGTGGACGGTTGGTGGCGATTCGTCTGCAGATGCATATGCCGACGTCCGCGGACCCATCCGCAGACGTGTAATGGAGGCATTAGAAAATGTGACCAAGAGAATGAAGCGGTTTGAAACCCCATAATCATACGCTATCAGTTGGTGTAAGATAAATGTCTCTAAGTGCTACAGTTATTTTTTTTAATGCTTCAAAGACGCAAAAGAGATAAAGCACTATTGAGAAAACGTTGCTAATAGTTTCGAGAACCGTATCATGTCCGGTGAACTAGCGTGGGCTCACCTGTGCATCCAATTGCCGCGGGGCCAGTACACGTCGAAGCCCACGTTAGACTGCATGTCCTTGGGCCGCAGGTCCTCGCCGCTGTGTGTGGTGCCGGCGTCCGCCCGGAGCGGTCCATCCCTGTGTTTGTTGTTACAAGTTACAATACAATAGAACAGAATAATCATTTATTCGTGGACTTACCTGACTAAACGAAGACGCATACTGTACTAACAAAACAGAAATGAATAAAGCCACGAAATGGTCTCATCTCAGCGTGATGATGGGGGCCGATGAGACCACCAGGTGGAAGACACGAAGAGTAAGAAGCACACAGAACTTCAGAATTATTCAAACATACATATCTATATGTGTTCATGAATGTAAAGCTCAGTTGCCGGCTGTTGCCGCGTGCAACTCATGGCCGCAAGTTTTGAAACAATTCAGATGTTTTCCACTCACTCTTACCCATAGTTGCGCCATTGTTTTCAAAATGCCCCTACTTTTTTGTAACATAGGTAGTTTTGATATGTTTTCTACTGAAATCTTGAGCTCTTTCGGTTCTTCATCTTCATCGTTATGACTGAGGATCGGGACCAACAACTATGTCCTTCCATTTTTCGCGATCAAGGGCTAAGTGGGCTGCCTTCTGCATGGAACCACAGGCTTGTCTAACAGGGTCCGACCATCTTGCAGGGGCTCTCCCTCTAGCACGCTTGCCCTCAACTTGACCCAGTATGATGTCACGTTCGAGACTGTGGTATGGTGATCGCGTTATGTGCCCAAAGAATTTGAGAATCCTCTCTTGGCAGATTGTTGAGAGACGTTTAGATATACTTAGCTCTCTCAGAATGGACTCATTAGTTCCCATAGCGGTCCAAGGGATGTTTAGCATCTTTCTCCAATACCACATCTCGAACGCATCTGTCTTAATTCTGTCCGAATTCTTGATGCACCAGGTTTCCGCACCGTACATGAAGATAGAAAAGACCAGTGTCCGCACCAATCGCATCTTTGTGCCAAGACTAATACCTCGATTCTTCCACAACCTTTTGAGGTTAGCCATAGCACTTTTAGCCATCCCAGCACGTCGGCGAATTTCTTGTGTGCAGCCACCATCATTTGTTATTAGAGACCCTAGGTATACAAATTGGTCCACCTTCTCATAGATATAGTTAATTTTTAATGCAAGTTTGATACTTTCTGCTTTCACTTTCATCCGCAGAAAAGCCATTTCTTCCTCGTTAGATGTTACAATAGTGGTATCATCTGCATACCTCAAGTTGGTGATCTTACGGCCGCCTATTTTTATGCCAACCTCCACGTCATCCAGTGCCTTCCTCGTGATGTACTCGCCATACAAGTTAAATAGTTTTGGAGACTCTCCCGGAAGTCCTCGTTCTGTACTAAACGTTTTGGACATCTTGTCATCTAACTTAACAAAGCTTGTACCATCTAGATAAAGATTCTGTATCAGAAAAACTAGGTGCTCAGGTACTCCCCTCTCTACAAGCACATCCAGCATTGTCCTCCACTGCACGCAATCAAATGCTTTGGCATAATCTATGAAGCACAGGATCACCGGTTTATTGAACTCTCGGCATTTCTCAATGAGCACACGAACATTCATAACCTGATCTCTGGTCCCTTTCCCAGCAACAAAACCAGCTTGTTCACAAGGGATCTGCTGATTTGTAAATGCAGATAGTCTAGCATTAATTGCATGCAAAAGGATTTTACTAGCGTCAGCGATAGTGTACGGTAGTTGCCACACTTTCTTGTAGACCCTTCCGTCTTGTGAAGAGGGATGACGGCGGATTGTGTTCAGTCCTGTGGCCACTGGCCAGTCTTCCAGACCTTGTTGCACAGCCTGTGTATGATGTTGGTACCCTCCGTACCCAAATTCTGGAGCATAGCCGCTGATACACCAATAGAAGACAAATGTTGTTCCAAAATATACATACATTTTTCGAACTTTCCATTCCGTCACCGCTTTTAAAATTTTTGAGTCTCACGTTAGTTATAATTTTAAAAATATATTCGAAATCAGTGTACAGTACGTTCTATGAAAAATAATACCCGACCCGTATTCTTGGACTGAGAGTGTAGTTAATAATTACAAAACATTAGCCCCATTATTTATAAAAATTATGAAGAAACTAACTGTTCTGCGTGAGCAAAGCGATAGGTATCGTTTGTCTCTTATAAATACTGATGAGGCGAAAATGGACCAAGTTTCGGTCTATACCTATACAGTTACGTCAAATTCAGTTAAAAATAAAGGACTATGCGTCAAAATGGACCAAAAACCAACAGAGCTGGGAGTAGTGTCATTAAAAAGTTCTTTTTAGTGTTTTTAGAATTAGGTTTGCCAGTGCATACCTTGCATACTAACTATTGTCATTTTGCTTGTTAATTTGTACTGATCTGTTCTTTGTATAGTTTTAAGAGTTTTGAGTGTGTATCTTTGTTTTAATTTGTCGTGTTATAATAATATAATAAGTCCTTGACCCAATTCCATATTATGTAATACTGATTACTGACACACTGTCACTCACTGTGACCAAACAATATGGCGTGCCCGTGTGGCGTTTTGTTTCGTCCCCGTGCATTCGCCGTGTCGTTTGGTTGTCAGGGCCCTGTACACACTGGTAGTATAGTCGGGCGTTACAAGCTCAGCCGATTGTCTTATGTTTTAGTTTTATGTTTTATTTATTTTTAAGTTCTTGTGTATAAATTTGTAATTTGGGTATACATTTATTGGTATTTTTTTTTTGTTTGTTGTAAGTGACAAGCTCAAATGGCCAAAGCGGAAGACCAGCGCTGGCTCTGCTGGCAAAATGCTGAGTTTTGGCCATTTCGAGACAAAATTTCGTGTTTACTGTTTTGTTTTGTTTGTACTGTGTCTCGAATAAACGTTTTTTATTTCTTTCTTCTTTCTTTCTTTCAAAAAGGTGTGTTTATGTACTTTATTTCATTCTATAGGTGTATAGTTGAATTCCATTGGATATTTTTATATGAGTGAGGCGTTCTGCGGGCTCTCTCTAAGTACATCATCGTCGTTCAGATACCATTCAACATAGTATTTATTCTGACTAAAATACAAATATCTCCGTTTTGCAATGGAATTGAACATAACATAGTGCCCATAGAATGAAATGAATTAAATGTAAATACCTATTTAATGACACCACTTTCATTTCTGTCGGTTCTTGGTCCACTCTCCATACAAATATGCCCATGGTCCTTTGATTACAATAATTACTTGAACACGGAAGCAACAAATTGTTTGATGTCGTCTGACGGGGCGCGCGGGCCGAATATCGGGTCGATGCCGTAGTCCCGGGTCGGCTCGGCGTCTGTCGTCCGGCGGGCGTCGTCCGGGGGCGGCGGGGGTCGGCCGGGATCGTCAGTGGTCGGCCGGGATCGTCAGAGATCGCCGGCGGGCGTCAGTGGAGGATACGTAACATAATGAATGCACATTTTAGATATTTGATTATGATGTAAGGTTACAAAATTAAAAACTAAAAAAACCGACTTCAACCGATTTCTCCAAGATCGCATCATCAGAACCCGACTTGGTACCAACGGGACCATCTCGGTTTATTCTGAAGTCGGTTAAAAATAAATTATTGAAATCGGTTGACGTGGTATCGAGTTCATTTTAGTAATTGGGACTGTCCATTATTTTTTGAAAGTTATATGTCTTTCGAAAACCATTTCGAGATCAAGTCGCTTAGTTGATTATGACTACATTTTAACGAAATATTCAAGTATTACGGATATTCTTGTAAAAAACCGAACGACCTTCGTTTGACCTTACCCCTGTGCTAAATACGTAGAACCATATTTTAAAGATATATAGCTTCTCTATGTTTGTTGCTCGTCTCTGAGGTTTTACGTCACTATTAATTTGTCACTCAATTGTGTTTGTCAAAACAAAAATTATCAATGCGGTTACAATCCGTTTTGATTAGAAAAACTATGGAATTATTGTAAAATTAAAGGCTACTAGAAATGTTTCAATACCACAAGTGTCAAATACATCACAATACACAATAGTATCTAACTAAGCAATTGTTACAATTCGTGAGTTTTGTGCGGGCAGTCGAATATGTTTTAATTTTCGTAGGTACTTGCGAGATTTCTTTGCGAAGACTTTGATGCAAATATTCTAGATTAACGGAGCCCTAGTATTTAATATACAACAGGTTATGCCATTTCTTGAAACATAATTTTTTAACAATATGTATTGACATTATAATAATAGTAAACAAACCGATCCTGACATGACATGACACGTCAGGCTTATCAGTGACAGCTGACAGGAGCATTAGTGCGTTTTATTTTTTAATACGTATCCAACTTTGGATATTCGTGTTATTCTGCCGATACATTTAGCTTACAGAATGTCGTATCAGATTTAATTACCTATAAAAGTTATTAAATTTATTAAAAATATACTGAGCTTCTAAATGACAAAATATTCAAATTGATAAATGCCCTATTCTTTCACGATAAACGATAATATTGGGGGATAAAATTAAATGAACAATGCCAATTCCATTCCGTTTGTCGTGCACAATTGCACATGCTTAATGTAATTTTAAGACTTATATCGTTTTCTCATGGATGCCATTGTCAGAACTGGACCAAATTAAAATGGCTCCAATTATGTGTAACTATCTGTCACTTCTGTTAAGGGTAGTACCTACATTATAATTATGAGATTAAACGAACTTACCTTAAGTGAAGTTCTATCTTAATTATACGAAGCTGCCAGTCTGAGACGTTTAACGTGTAGTAACGCGATATGACAACAGCGTAAGTCACATATTTTCAAAGTTAAAAAAAAACAAAATTTCTCTCGTATAGCAACACTTTGTAATGGCGTCATTTCGTTTAAAGATAGAGGTAATTAACAACCCTAATCCGGGATAATACTATGTATTAGTGGGTGGGACTTTGGGTGTGACGTCTAATACTGGCAGCTTCGTATAATTAAGATAGAACTTCACTTAAGGTAAGTTCGTTTAATCTTATAATTATACTCCGCTGCCAGTCTGAGACGTTTAACGTGTAGATATTTGAAGCATGGGTTGTTAATAATAATCCTTAATATATAATGAATAGAATGAAATATATTTTACTTTTTAAGGAACAAAAAGAAAAACAACAATGAAATCAGCTAAGTAATAATAATTCTAGCTTCATAAAATTAACATTGAAATCACATAACAGTATTACATATAGCGACACTTAACTGTGTCGAGTCTTGACTTATAGGCCTATTATAGTGTCTGGCAAATGTTGCCTAACTCTGCGACCAACCTGCAGTTTTACAAATTTGTTCTATACTAACTCCCGATCTTAATGCAGCTGAACTAGACGCGTGTCTAGTGCTATGTGCTGTAAACATATTTATGTCAATTCCAGCGTCTTTGAGAGTAATCTTAATCCAGCGACTTATAAACTGTGCAGTTGCTCGTGTATAAGGTTTTTTATAAGTAAGTATCAATCTATTTTCATTACTTCTTAGGGATTCAGTCCTCACAAGATATGCTTTAATAGTTGCGACTGGACAGATCTCTTTTTTACAATTAAACGTCCTTAGGCATAACATCGGTTGTAAGCTACCTCTCTTTGAGGTTTATATTAAGTCTGGTATGTATATTTGACTCCTTCATCGGTAAAGTTAATGTTCTTTATATTAATCAAGGACAGAGTCTGGACTCTATGGCCTGACGTCAAAGCTAGGATTGTGACAAGTTTTCTTGTCAATATGTCAAGTGTAATGTTATCATTTACAACATTGGATAAAAAATTCAACACCAGTCCCGGGTCCCAGGTCACGTTGTATTTCGGCTTAGGTGGTTTGGATCTGAATACTCCTTTCATGAGGAGTTTTATTCTGTCATCTGATCCAATTCTTGGTCCAATAATCAGAGACAGCCGATCTGGTGGTGTTCAATGTACCATATGATGACCCAGTCTCAAAACACTCACTTAAAAATTTTAGAACAAATGAAATTGAAGCTTGATAAGTATCTAAATTGTGCTTGTTACAAAATTTCCACCACAGCTTTAAGGAACAATCATATTGTTTTATAGTATTTTCAGATAGAGAGTTCAACATAAGGTTGAGTGCTGACGGTGGGGTTCCACGTCTGGAGTATCCCTGGCTGATAGCAAGCCTGCAGCCAGGGTAAGTTGGTAATGGAGGGGTGACTTTCTCTGGAAGGAGATGACAACAAATGTTTATTTGGCTCAAACATAATCTCATTCCCTACTAACAATTACTGAATCATTGGAAACCACGGCTGAGAGGGAGGGCCAATATGGGAAAACAAGAATCCCTACTGCTTTATCTATCTTAATTTTGTATAAGCATTTTAGCACTAAGGAAAAATGGTGGGAAAACATAAAAGATTGTACTACTCCAGTTTAATGTAAACGCATCAATAGCATAAGCTTCCGGGTCACATTTCCATGAAAGAAATCTATGGCATTTTTTATTTATTCGAGAAGCAAATCAGTCTATATCAGGTAAACCAAATTGATGACCTATTTTGTTAAAAACCTTGGAAGGGAGTTCCCATTCAACATTATTTATTCTCGACTCAATATCTGCTTCCACATTATCCTTTGTATTAATATATGAAGCGAATATCCAGATGTTTCTATCTTCACACCATTGCCAAATGTCTCTAGTAATGCTATTAAGGTGAGGAAATTGAATTCCTCCCATTTTATTTATATATGCTACAGCGGTAGTATTGTCCACTCTTAATAAAATTTCACAGTTAAAAAATTCCTTTGTAAAACATTGTGGTCCTAATAAGGACAGCTTTAAGTTCCAAATAATTTATATGATATTTCCTTTCTGCTTGTGACCAGGACCCTGATGCCTTGTTAGTACCACATACTGTTCCCCATCCTGTAGTAGAGGCGTCAGTATTTATTTCAACTATAAATTTATTCTGTTTTATCAAATTAAATTTTTTAATATTTCTGCACCGCCAGTCCAATTTTAAAATTATAGCCTGAGATATGGCCATTTTTGCATCATAATTATCTTTCGATTTAAGTAAGGCTAAGTATTTTTCTCTTTCAAGGAGTTTGGTATATACGAGACCATAACTGCAGGACAAATTGAATTTAATAAACCCAATAAGTGAGTAAATTCTCTAATTTTACAAGTTTGTTTTTGTTCATTTCAACTAATATTGATATTTGTTTCTGTTCAGGAACTGCCAATGACACATTCATGGAATTTAAATGAAAACCTAGGTATTTGCATGACTGAATCGGTGTGAGAACACTCTTTTCAAAATGTATGACTAACCCCAAATCTTGTAATAATTTACATGTAAATTCAACATCTTTACTACATTTTTCTATAGATTTGTTGAAATAAAGACTGTCATCTAAATATGAAGTCATTATTATATTTTCTTGTCTTAAATAGGTTATTACTGGTTTTAGAAGTTTAGTAAACACATAGGGAGCAGTACATAAACCATAAGGGAGAGCATTAAATTGCTGCAATTGGTAAGGAAAAATAAGCCTCTTTTAAGTCAACTGATGCCATATAACAATTTTCTGTCATAAGTTTAGAAGCTGTTCGTACATCTTCTAAATTGAAATGTATTGGGTCAATATACTTGTTCAGTTTCTTGAGATTTAAAATGAACCTATATGATCCATTTGGTTTTGGTACCAGAAATATTGGGGAGATAAATTGGTCTGGGCAGGCTGAACATTTTGAGACTGCGCCTAAGGACACAAGTTTCTTAATTTCCTTACTAATAGCAATTTTGTCTTTCTTTTGACAGGATTGTGGTTCTGAATTATATGAAGGCGGCTTGTGGGAAAAAGGAATTTCATATTCCTGTATCCACTGTAAAATGCCTGGATCATCAAGCATGTACCTGAGTTATCTCTGGTATCTGGACTCCGGGACCTCGGTGGTGGACGCTTGTGGCTCGTCTGGTGATGGTGATCGGGTTTCTGTTTCCTGTAGGTGTGTTGGCGTTGATGATGCCCACCACGATTCTGTGGTTGATGTGGTGGTGGGCCTTTCCAGTTTACCTGCTGCTTTTTGGTATTTGAACCTGGTCGGTTGGCTGGCTGACTGAGTGCAGTTTTTACTTGGGCACTAGCCTTTTGTAAGGCCTGTGCAGCTTTTATTTTATCTCCACAATCTGCTCAAAACAAGAACTCGTCAATTTTTGTACTGCGTACAGCATCTTGTACAGTCTTATTAGCACCAGCAAGTGCAAAATACTTCCTCGATGATGAGTCCTGATGATGCACCTCAGCTGCAATTTTTGCTGCATCGTTAACCTCCTCAATTAGAATTTTACTATTAACATTGCCTTTTAATAGGGTTGTGAGGGATTTTCCAAGACATACCATTAATTTCCCAATCAAGTTTTGACGAATTAATATTTGTTTATCTCTTTCCTGTGAGATATCTGAGAGTGAGGCTGATATCTCCGGGTTCATGAGAGGTGCTTCAGCTCTTGGGAAATTCTCTAGTGTAGGATATTTTATGAGAATAGCTTCCTTGGAATCCTTTGATAGGCCTTCTGTCATAATTTTGGACCAGCGGTGTGCTAATTCCGGTCTAATAGGATCTCCTATTTCTGTTGTGTCTGCACCATCATCACCTAGAGCAAGCAGGAACTGTTCTGGTATCTGGTCCACATCTGTAAGTATATGTCATGGATGAAGGTAATACATAATGATTTGTCTACTCTCTATGTAGTAGCGCATCAATAGATAGGAGCCAATTTATAGACTCAAGTTAGTGAGGCTTTGTTTATCCTTAACATGATAACTCTAGCCTTAGATAATTGGGCACTGTCAAACCTCAAAGTGAAAGCGCTGGCCCTGAAGGTACAAATAGAGATGATATATCTTGCCTTATATAGTTGGGCACTGTCAAACCTCAAAGTGAAAGCGCTGGCCCTGAAGGTACAAATAAAGATGATATATCTTGCCTTATATAGTTGGGCACTGTCAAACCTCAAAGTGAAAGCGCTGGCCCTGAAGGTACAAATAAAGATGATATATCTTGCCTTATATAGTTGGGCACTGTCAAACCTCAAAGTGAAAGCGCTGGCCCTGAAGGTACAAATAAAGATGATATATCTTGCCTTATATAGTTGGGCTCTGTCAGACCTCAAAGTGAAAGCGCTGGCCCTTAAGTACAATACAGGTTAATGACCTGAAAAGTATTTGATCCACTTTTTGTTGTTTATATAGGCAACATGTCATATATAGACATGTATATAACCCAGGCGTTTAAAGTCACAAATATCAACTATTATTTATTTTTACACACCTGGAGCAGAGTCCGGAGTCTTGTATAGGTAATTTTTATAATTTCTTCTCCAGTCTTCTTATTTTCTTTTTGATGTATTTTTCATCATGTCCTTTTCTTTTCCTTTTCTCCATTTCAACGTAAATCAGGAATAAAAAACGGTTACACTAACTGATAATGTCCTTAACTTGCCAACCGGCGAAAAGAAAGAGGAAGAAGACGCTTTTCTTTTGAATGTAGAAAATAACGGTTCATTTAAAAAATAAAATTGAACGAATGTCAAAATATTTTTAGATATCTATGTCCGGAAGCCGGAAATGCATTCATTTTCAAGGTTACTTGGATGGTCTATTTGTTTGTTTACACAATTTATAGGTTAGTTTTATGACCGATATTTTAACAGGTAGAATATACACCGTATTATCCCGAATACAAGATTACAGTAGATAACTTTGTTATCTAAATAATATTCATTGGACATACCTCAATGCATTTCACCGAAGATTTAACAACAAACCTTGGTTCACCTCTTTGGCGGTACTTCATATTTCACGATATAAGATGATTTCCTATATAAAACATTCACCACACCCACTGTTATTTCACTCACGGTGACATTAAACATATCAGAATAGTAAAGACACAAAAATAACATTGTTTAGGATATAAATAAACGAGAGAGCTCAATGACTACGCTGTCACATAAAACGTAATGACGCCATTACAAAGTGTTGCTATACGAGAGAAATTTTGTTTTTTTTTTTAACTTTGAAAATATGTGACTTACGCTGTTGTCATATCGCGTTACTACACGTTAAACGTCTCAGACTGGCAGCGGAGTATAACTTATATTATAACAGAAGTGATAAATAGGTGACAACTGGCCTAAGGCCAGCCTTTTAAGTACTAAAGCTATTATAGCCACGAACAGACGCAAATGGCGGTATTTCTTCTACCACCAGGCGGCACGGCGTAGGCGTGAGGTCCAAGCAGCTGTCAGAATCACAGGTACGAATATATGTTGACAGTTCGTTGGACTCTACGACACGGTGCTGCCATCTCAGTCTCACCGCCCCATAGTGGCAGAAAAACTATCAAAAACCCTCATTCGTGTGTCCGTGGCGGAGATGAAATTCGTCTCTCATTCCTTTGTAAATACAGATGTAACTCCGGTCTTGTGCGTAATGGATGATAAGTTAAATCGTATTTGTTACCCATGACGGCGGCGGCGGGGGTGACGGGGGTGGCAGCGGCGGCGGCGGGCGCGGGGGTGGCAGCGGCGGTCGGCGGCGCCGGCGAGCTCGGCGGTGCGGGTTCGACGTTCGACACTACGATTATCAATCCAGTATCCAAGATTACCAATCTTACTTGTTCGTAACAAGCGACATACCGTAAAATGGAGTGATTTGATACTAATTACAAGTTTATTTTGTAATGGTCATATTGATTTATGTACCCAGAAATGAATATACACTAGAAGAAACAAATGTATCTACTTCGCGTGTCCGAACTCAGTGGCAGCCACTGAGATGGCCATTTCTAATGACAGTCCACATACGTCAGCTGTTGCAGCCGCACGTAAGAAAAAAACATAAAATGCCTCATTGCATGATAATTAACTGCACCAGCCCAAATATTTCCAGCGCACAAAAACAAAAACATATTTCCCATCACACGTAAGTAATTCTTAAATAATATTGTGCGTGAATTCATTTTTAATAATTTTTTCCGAATTTTCGAAGGATGTATCTAAGTAACTATAGAATTACGTTACAAACCGGCTTTTACATTGCATTGCTGCGTTTGCTTTAAGCGTTTGATCGACCATGTGTGTTAAAGAGATGATGAATATGAGCCTAGCGATACTCTCGCGTATCGCTTCGACTTCGTAGTACAGCCCATTTCTCATTCGTCCGTCAAATTTAGCGACTAGTGTTGTTCGTTCTACAATAAATATAACAGTGAGCGAGCGAGCTCACAGATATAAAATCTATGTGTACGAGAGAGACGGCTGTATGTTGCGGTGCGGCTGCATTGGTGTCTTTCAATCGTTTAGGTTTTCCCATCACTAAATGCCGACCGTAACGTCTCAGTGACAGCTAAAAAGTCGGCACGCTTGATTCCCATACAAATGGTGCTATTTACTTCATCTACTGAATATCTAAATCTGTGTTTATATATATACACAAAAAGTCTTCCGGTCTTTTAGAATTTTCGTTTTTATAAATGATAAGTAGTTGCATTTCATAATTTTGATGTTTTTTTCCAGAACACGCTTCACTTTGTAGTTAATGCATTTTGAAGTGAGAGAGAAGGGATGCCACTCTACAATCGTACCGACACAATACACAATAAGCGATAACTAATAATTGGCTGTGTAAAGTTTTCCGAAGGTACGAATATTATTTTTTTCTCTGATATCCGTTTTATTTTTATTTCCTATAAATTCCTGCAGTTTTATGGATGAATAGAGCCTAATGCTTTCGTGCGCAACCGCAATTAGTACAATCAAATAGAAAAACAAATCTGTCAACATCAATGTCACTCGTGTGACTGGTGTCATTCATTCATTTTTTTCTATTTCATCACAAGTATGTTGCGGACTAAAGCATTAGGCTTTTCATCCATAACTCTGCACAAATGTCATGTCGCTCACTCAGAAGTCAACGTCAGAAGATTGTTTACAAATTATAGTAGGTATAGTTAGAGAAATATAAATTGAATGTTTATTTTTACTAATGTAGGTAGAAAGTTACCAATTTATATTTCACGAACTGTACCTACATAAAAATAAAAGAGCTGCATTATCTTGACCCTTAAGATCTCCCCACTTGTGTCCGAACTGACCTCACAATCCCCACTCGGCCCATTGACTGTACAAGGATGTGCGTTCAACAACACAATACTCACGTATGATGACGGCCATTGTTAGAGCCAGGAGATTCATTGCAGCGGGTGGGAAGATTCAATACAGGCCTTGTGCTAAAAAGTCAAACGTCAATGAAAATTACACACAATCATTTTCAAGATCATCAAATATATATGTACATATAATTATACTGTATACTTACATTTCCTTGGTTCAGGCGAGCGTCGGTAGGCTCGGCCGCTGTTTCCGTCGCCTCTGATCGTGCGAGAGAACGGCTCGCGGACCGGCCGCGAGCTTACTGCCGTTCCAATACACCCCGCGTATCAATACACCCCGCGTGCCCTGTTCCCGAATAAATACAAATAATTACTCATTTATATACTAATCTTCAAATATAAGTATTTATTGCTACTTCATCAACTTTAACAGATAATAAGTATAACAGTAGGAACTAAATTGGTGTTCTGACAAAACTGTGCCCATTTTGGTTCCATCATTCATTGAATATGACACGGATATAATATAAACCAGACAAAATTATAAACTGAATTAGTTAATTTTGACGTATTTAGTCTATTAATTTTAAAGACTATTGTATTAAATTAAAACTGACCGTATCTGTAATAAAGTTTTGTCAAGTGTAAGTATAAGCGAGCCACAATCGGGAATCAGACTCCTCACAATTAAGAAAGCAATTTCAGTTTGGCTCTCGTGTGCTTCAAGGAATTTTAATTAAATTTATCGTGATTGCGCCACGTGACGGCCGTAATTCTAAATCTAAAACAAATAAATACATAAAGCAGCTAAGTCAACTACGAGTATGGGCTTAAATTTTCCGTCCTTACTAAACGAACTACCTTCTTTTCGTTCAAATTGAATATACCAAACACCTACACTATACTAAAAAACGTTAACAATAATCATTTAGGGGAGACCTGTAGCCTATTTCACCATAATTACAAGTGTGACAATTGTAAAATGTCACTGTTACTGACGTCACAGGCCTCCGTAGGCTACGGCTATCGCTTACTATCGGGCGGTCCATGTGCTTGTTTGCAACCAACATAAAATTATTTCTAATAACGTTATTGTATCGTTAATAAACTACTTTTTATTTTCCGAATCCCGTGACAATTGTCTCAAGGTTAAGTAGGTACAATTCTCATTCAATCTTGAGATGAGGCTCGGCTTATGTCGGAATTCCGCTGAAATTGTCGTGTTTTTTGTGACAATTGTAATTTTGCTTCGCAAAACAGTAGTTATTTGCTGCTGATTTATTAAAGTTCCTGCACTAAATTTTATGTTGGTGGCAAACAACCGCACGGCCCTTCCGATGGTAAGCGGTATCTCTAGCCTATAGACGCCCCAGATTGCAGAAACAGTAAATTTACAATTGTAGCACTTGTCAATGAGGTGAAATTGGGGCCAGGTATAAAAGTAACGCGGGATGAACGTAACAAATTCGGGTCCATATTGGCTATCATAAAATTTGTATTCCTATTTACGATTGTACTACGGATTGGAGTTCATAATAATCACTCTTCATATTTTTTTTCTTCATACATTTTATGTTCATACATTTTAATTCCTATGATCGGAACTCATAAGCTCATAACACACAGTCCTCATATTTTTTTAATTCCTATGATCGGAGCTCATAACACACAGTCGTCATATTTTTTTAATTCCTATGATCGGAGCTCATAACGCACTGACGTCATAATTTTTTATTTCATATTTCAATTCAGAATACTTTTCTTCATAACTTCATAAGAAACCATTTTCATATTATTAGTGTATATAATTAAGGTTACGTAAGAATTATATTTCTAACTAAACCCAAACTTTCTGGCAGCATTTCGGTTCTGTGAGGGTCGCAGTTCTAACCTAACCTAACTCACCTTTCTGGCAGCATTTTGGTTCTGTGAAGGTCGCAATTCTAACCTAACCTAACCCACCTTCCTGTCAGCATTTCGGTTCTGTGAGGGTCGCAGTTCTAACCTAACCTAACTCACCTTTCTGGCAGCATTTTGGTTCTGTGAAGGTCGCAGTTCTAACCTAACCTAACCCACCTTTCTGGCAGCATTTTAGTTCTGTGAAGGTCGCAGTTCTAACCTAACCTAACCCACCTTTCTGGAAACATTTTGGTTCTGTGAGGGTCGCAGTTCTAACCTAACCTAACCCACCTTTCTGGCAGCATTTTAGTTCTGTGAAGGTCGCAGTTCTAACCTAACCTAACTCACCTTTCTGGCAGCATTTTAGTTCTGTGAAGGTCGCAGTTCTAATCTAACCTAACCTACCTTTCTGGCAGCATTTTGGTTCTGTGAGGGTCGCAGTTCTAACCTAACCTAACCCACCTTTCTGGCAGCATTTTAGTTTAGTGAAGGTCGTAGTTCTAACCTAACCTAACCCACCTTTCTGGCAGCCTTACCTATTTTATACCTATAAAAACCTTACCAATTTTCAGCGACTTAAAAATCTGTTTCTATCTTTAATAAATCGTATGATGAAAAAAATATTATAAAAGAGATGTATGACTATTGACAGTATGAACTTCAATGTATAGGATATACATATAACACTTATGATCAAGAAATATATGAAAACAAAAATTAGTATAAACAAATGTATGAACATTAACACTATGAAGTCGAATGATTAGGAGTTACAATATTTTATTATAAAAAAAATTATGAAGAGTGATCATTATGATATTAAAATTGTATGAGACTCATTTTCGGACTTCCGATATTAGGAGTTAAAAAGTTATGTGAATGAAAGCGCACCCTCCCAAATTCATTTAAAATTTTACTATGACATCTATCCGAACGTCCTTCAGGGCATTAGATGCTATTTCGATTCCCCCCTAACCTCAGTTACACCCACGGTGCTGTGACGGCAGGTTATGCGCGTAGTGCTATGGTCCCAGAAAAATGCGTAAAAAGTAAGTTTTTTACGATTTTTTCAATCTTAGCTAGATTTTTCATGGTAAACGCTAGAGCTTGCGTCTTGCATGGGTGTTGTAAAGTCACTAATCATTTTACAGTTTGAGGGTTGCAAATCAATGTTTTGATAATGCTTTGTACGTTTTTTGCTACGTGTTTGTGGAATTCTGGAAATTCGATACCAGGGGATGATTGAAACAACTTGTTACTTTCATCCCGATTTCCAAATGGGAGGCTCATTAGTTCACCTTTGTGCTAGCGTTTATTAATAACTTAGTGCCTTTTTGTTGCAATATAATATATACACAAAATAACAACAGACAGAAGTGAACCAAAATAGAAATTCTAGCTTTAGCTGCAGATGAGGTGGTCCTTTTTAAAATGCCCTACAGGGACGCAGCAAAGACGTACCAACTGTGTCACATCCCTTTACATAAGGGGTGTACCGATAAAAAACTGGCAAATTCAAATGAAAAAATCGGGTCAATATAGTTAAAAAGCTGTAATTTCTGGCTTTTGTAATTTACTAGGAGGTCTTAAATTAGCTAACTTTGGTCCTTTTTTGTTGCTACTGCAATTTCAGTATTCACAATACAAGATCTCCAGACCCCCTTCGAAATCTATTTTTCCAAGCTCTTTTTTTTATTCCCCACTGCACGATTTCGTGTTCTGCAGAAGTGACCTATATTTCTGGTTAATCTCCATGTTTTTTTAATATACCTCTGCCTTGGGCGCAGTAATACTCTGTGAAAGGAATTATGTCACAAATTTTTATGGCTCTTTAATCAATTATTTAATCCTATACAAATCTTAGTCTCTTTGGCATAGTTTTTTGAGGCGAAATCAGTACCAAAAAGTAAAAAGGATAGTATGCATAAGTCAAGGATATCTTAAGGAACACGGCAAGAATAGCCAGATATATTGACAATAGTCCCATAATTTAGAAAACTGCAAACAAAAAAAGAAAAAAATGTTTAGAAAAGATAGTTTGGAAGAGGTTTCGAAGAAGCTGTACTTTGAGTACCTGAAATGCAGTAGTGACACAAAAGTACTACAGTCAGCTAAGTTAAGACTTCCTGGTTAATTTCCAAAGCATGAAATTATAGCTACCTAACTATATCGGTCCGATTTTTCATTTGAATTTGCCAGTTTTTTATCGGTACACCCCTTAGACATGTAAAGTAAAGGAAAGCTTAAGTTCAGCGGTGCTTCATTGTCGATGAGGATGAGGAGTAAAATATTTTTCACATTTTTTTACATACGTAGGTACCTGCGGTCGAGGAAATTGAATGTTTAGCAGTTTATGACTCACTTTACATTGGACGTCTTAGTACATACATGACAACCATATTAACTTGAACCGCAAAGTGCTAAACATTCAATTTCCTCGACTGTACATTGTATGATTTGCTTAGTAGTATACCTACTCAGAAATAAGGACAATGCAGGAAGCATTTAATTCCTTGGATTACACCTAAGCATTTGTTTATATGCCATTTAGAATAACGGAAAGTTGATTGCTCTCACGTCACTCATATATCCTATAGGTATAAATTAATTTCGTCTCATATAATACCTAATGTTAATTACATTCATTCATTGTTAATGTTCGTCTTTGAGATAGTGTATATTGTAAGACTGTTGATTACTTAAAAATACTAATTACACATAATTATATTGATTATTTTATAGTTATTTACTTTGTTTCTATTATTCCTATGCACTGTTTCAACCAGCCCTGGGGGTAGGGATAATTGCAACAAATTCCATCCTTCACTGTGAGCCATTTTTCTGTAAAACTAATCGATGTATGAAGTTTATTTTGGTACCAAAAGATACGTGAAATATGTGTCTATTGCACATAAAGATGCAAAGTTTGACAACTGCTACCAAAAAAATATCAAAATCAAAAACTGAAAATTGTTACGTTCATCTGGTCTCCCCTAATGACAATAAGTACACACTTAAAACACGATTGGAAAACGACTTGAGAGTTGAGAGTTCTAAGCTTTCCAGAGTCCATTCTTCACTAATTTCAAAACACAAAGAAATAACGTTTTTCGTCAGGATGCCAAGAACGATCTTAATCGGAATCTAAGGAATTTACCTCCTCTTTCTCTGGAGTGTACTCGATCAAACCTATTCGCGGTCTCAAGATAGAATCACTTAACTGGAGTCTATAGCAATAATGATTTAATCGAACTCTGAATAGAGAATAATCTTCTTAATCAAAGTCTAAGAAATGTATTAACCGCAGGTTAAAGCAAGAATGATCTAGTCGAGCTCTGAATAAAGAATGAATCGACTTTTATACTGTCAGGTCATAAACTACCTGCTTCATCGGCGGGTAGACCCCCATTTAACGTTTAATGTCTACCTGCATGGTCCAAGCAAAGACCACTCCAAGCAATACATTGCTTATCCTTTTCTAGACATTTGTAGCTGTTAGGGTCCTACAGGGACGTTCAATGAACGAGCACTGTATCAAAATAGGCTGGTTTATTCCGTCTAAAATACATGGAGAATCCCGGCCAAACAATTATAAAAGAAATTAATTTCGGTGTCGTCTGTTGCCGACGGAGTAGGTTACAGCCGAGTCCCGCTCGCGGGTCGCCGGTGGCCGCCGTGGTGACGTCGTCTTCTGCCAGCTCCCCGCACGACTCCCGTGCGTATGTCCAATTCTCAACGTAACTCTTAAAAAAATAATTGTAAACATTCCAAACAAAACTATCCTCATTGTAAATAAGACTATTCTGGCGTTTTTGATAACTAGTAATCGTTATCAACGTGCGGTTTTGGTGGCAAAGTATGGTCGACAGAAAAATCAAAAACACAAGTATTTTATCAATTATTAAAATTTCAGAAATCATAGTAATTTTAATTAGTATAATGAATTACCTATACATATTTTAATCATTTATTCAAATTACAGTGATCAAACGAGTAAACAACTAAAATATATTAAACAGATTCCGCAGTCAACTGTTCACGTGAAATTGGAAAATCCATTATATAACACTGATCTTAATCCACTTGAATATTGATTTTTCTCCAATATGCTCGGAAATGTTCGCATTAATGTAGCAAAAACGAAACGCGAAGTACCTTCTTATGTACCAGCTCAAATTAAAAAAAAAGATTTTCATTATTGTACAGTTTTTGCGGCCGCGAAATTGTACTAAAATCCATTAATGTATTGTTTTTTACTTCTTAAAAACTACTTTTGGACTTTGAAAAAAATGCATACAGCCAAATTCTAAAGCCACGACCAAACGCCTGGTCTGGATAGAGCGAGAGACGGCGATCAAATCTATGGCCGTCTCGTTCTATCATGAGTTACAAACGCCTCGGTGTGTCAGGTCGTGTAGATACGGTTTAATGAAACCATAGATATCGTTACTATTTTTTATGAACGACCATGCATTAAAAAAAAGTTTAGGCGGGAATCATAAGAGATTTTTTCTTTTCAATTGTTATTCAATTTGCAAGAAGAATTACTTAATCGATTGTAATAAATTTTGTTTTATTTCCTTGCATGTTTGGAGAAAAGTCCTATATGTGCCTCGAACGGAAATAGAATTTCGTGGATTCGTATGTAATTGTCGGCCACAGCTTCGCTTCGTCCGACAAAAAATACTCATCCACGAAATTCGCTTTCCCGGCCTCTGCAATAATGTACTATTACCTAAAATAAAGACTTCGCAAAATGACATTTAAGGTACTATTTTGTGTCATAAATTAATGACATTAGATTTTTTCTTTCTTAAATTAGTATATGGTTTGTATGTATCCTAAGGAGAGTACTATTTTTACTGAGAGTACGAGTAATGGAATAAAATCGCATTTTCACATTTGCTACTTTTTCTGTCAACCATAGCCATTGCCACGGAAAGTGTACGTTGATAACGATCACAATTGATAACTCGACGTGTCGTACAGGCCTGCGCCAACTGAACCATGACTCCGACAAATATAGAAGTATAGGTATGTACTCGTAAAAGTAATAAATATGAATATTTATGAAATTAACAACGACCACTGGTGATTATTTCTTAATTTTATATTATTATTTTAAATATAATATAAAACCCTGCCAACTATTCAAGATTCCACTTGTGACAGGAACAAATAAAATATGGAAGCCGCACGCCACACCTATTCGTACTACTTAACCCATTCAGGGTTACGCTCGAACTCTCGATCCATTTTGCCATCCAAAATTGCCTTTGTCACTTGTCAACTAAAATTCTGGACCGTTTAGAATTTTAGTTGACAAGTGTCACCCCCTCCTCAATGCATCACGGAAATTAATTTCAACATCAACCTATAAAAACTTAAACCGTCATTTAAAAATAGTTGCAAAGTTTTGATTGTAGACATAAATGCTTTGTGTTACTTGTGTTGCGGAGAATGAGAGTGTCGTCGAGAGCATAGAGGAAATTAGCAGTATTTTTAAAGGAAGGAAATCTATATAGGCCAAGGGTCGTTAACTGGTCAGGTACATATATAAATTTGGAAACAACAAGCCTCATTGAACACGGGTTCAGTAACGCTAGCATTCCATGAAGTCTTAACGAACGCTACTACACCGCCGTTCTGGTTAATATTATGCGCAGAATGGTAAGAAGTGTAGCCCGGAATTTGTTCATTTAATGTTGTCTCTTGCAATCTACATTCCGTCAAAATTTTGACATCATAAACTATACGAAACCTGTATAAATCGAGGAGAAATGCGTCACTGTTTTTATTTATACTACGGATGTTAAATGTAATCATTTTTAAATTAGCTGGTTCCAGCACAGCCGTAGGTACAGTCCTCAGGAGTGACAAACTCATAACAAGTGATACTAAATACCGAGTCAAGATCTTCTGCTAAGCCGAGAACCGACATCAAATATAACATCACAATATTACTATGCATAGGGATTGACCGAAATAAGATTTATAATTTTTATAATAGTGGTCAAGGTATTTGTCGATGGAATTATAGAATTGAAGATGGGCACGTGGTATATTAATGTCTCGCAGAGTAACAGGATGAAAATAAAATAGTTTGGCATGTGAGTGGCCTGAGCATGGTTATTTTGCAAGATTAAAACAGTTATACAACAAACAGTAGCCAAAGTATTGTGTAGTGGGCACAAAATATTATGAAAAATTAATTGATTGTGTTTATTTTGTAGTTTGTGAATATAGGTAGGATACTTCAACTGCAGAGAGGCTGGTGCCAGGTTATTTTGTGAGTTTAGTATAGCTACTCGTATATACAAGGCAGAAGCCAAAATATTCTTGTTTAGTTGATAACAAACATTTCGGATTATGTGTGTATCATGTACTTTATAAATATGAATCAGCGAGGCGAGGCGAGAGAAAAGTTAACTTGTGAAATTAGAATTGTAATTGTTATATAGGAAACAATGGCCTGTATGACTTTAACATTTATTTATTTATTAAATTGCACTCATGAACAACGTGTGAATGACGTGAAACATGAATCCGGATGGGCGTAGCAAATACATTTACTTACACAATTTTTTATCACTAGGTACTATCTACTTAGTTACTTACAGGCGAAATGATACCAGGAACAGCAAAATAAAAATAGTCAAGGGTACTTATATAATTGGTTTTTATGTACCAATAACAGTAGGCATATGAACAAGACAATGATTCAATCAGGCAGGAGGAAACTTCGGCTTTCTCTTTTCGCAGAACGGGTATGCTCTTTTGTCATAGAACGAGTCATTGCACCACCTATTAACAAAAATATTATAGGATTCACAGGACCGTTTTAAGGTGCGCTTAAACCAAAAGAGCATTCGCTGTTCTAGCGCCCGTTCTACGAAATCAACCAATCACGTTTTGTGTACCGATCGAATTTTGTAGAGTGGGAGGTTAGAACAGCGAATGCTCTTTTAGTTTGAACGCACCTTCAGCGTAAGGCCGAATAGAATAGCATATTTCTTGTTTGACAGCAACACGTCTCTTTTTAACCGACTTCAAAAAAGGAGGAGGTTTACAATTCGATAAAATCTTTTTTATGTAGGTACTTTCCCCGATTACTCAAAGATGCGTGAAACGATTTGAAAAAATATTTTTTTGTTTAAAAAGGTTTCAGTCGGTTCAGATCTGATGATAGGATCTTGGAGAAATCGAGGGAACTCTTCAAATATTGATATTTTTCATTTATTTTCGAAAAGTATTCAAGTATACGTGTCTAGTAATGAACATCCAGTTGGTGACCTGATGATGGAAGGTACAACTCTGCTTAGCGATTAGGAGTTGGAGATTAATTCTTTAAACATAACATATTTCATGTATGTTTGAAGCTATTGGAGTATTTGCGTTTAGGTAGTCATGATGATGGAAGATACAACTGGGATCTTGGAGAAAAATCGAGTAAACTCTTCAAATATTGATATTTTTCATTTATTTTCGAAAACTATTTAAGTATACGTGTCTAGTAATGAACATCCAGTTGGTGACCTGATGATGGAAGGTACAACTCTGCTTAGCGATTAGGAGTTGGAGATTAATTCTTTAAACATAACATATTTCATGTAAATGTTTGAAGCTATTGGAGTATTTGCGTTTAGGTAGTCATGATGATGGAAGATACAACTGGGATCTTGGAGAAATCGAGGGAACTCTTCAAATATTGATATTTTTCATTTATTTTCGAAAACTATTTAAGTATACGTGTCTAGTAATGAACATCCAGTTGGTGAGCTGATGATGGAAGTTACAACTGCTTAGCGATTAGGAGTTGGAGATTAATTCTTTAAACATAACATATTTCATGTATGTTTGAAGCTATTGGAGTATTTGCGTTTAGGTAGTCATGATGATGGAAGATACAACTGGGATCTTGGAGAAATCGAGTAAACTCTTCAAATATTGATATTTTTCATTTATTTTCAAAAACTATTTAAGTATACGTGTCTAGTAATGATCATCCAGTTGGTGACCTGATGATGGAAGGTACAACTCTGCTTAGCGATTAGGAGTTGGAGATTAATTCTTTAAACATAACATATTTCATGTAAATGTTTGAAGCTATTGGAGTATTTGCGTTTAGGTAGTCATGATGATGGAAGATACAACTGGGATCTTGGAGAAATCGAGGGAACTCTTCAAATATTGATATTTTTCATTTATTTTCGAAAACTATTTAAGTATACGTGTCTAGTAATGAACATCCAGTTGGTGATCTGATGATGGAAGGTACAACTCTGCTTAGCGATTAGGAGTTGGAGATTAATTCTTTAAACATAACATATTTCATGTAAATGTTTGAAGCTATTGGAGTATTTGCGTTTAGGTAGTCATGATGATGGAAGATACAACTGGGATCTTGGAGAAATCGAGGGAACTCTTCAAATATTGATATTTTTCATTTATTTTCGAAAAGTATTCAAGTATACGTGTCTAGTAATGAACATCCAGTTGGTGACCTGATGATGGAAGGTACAACTCTGCTTAGCGATTAGGAGTTGGAGATTAATTCTTTAAACATAACATATTTCATGTATGTTTGAAGCTATTGGAGTATTTGCGTTTAGGTAGTCATGATGATGGAAGATACAACTGGGATCTTGGAGAAATCGAGTAAACTCTTCAAATATTGATATTTTTCATTTATTTTCGAAAACTATTTAAGTATACGTGTCTAGTAATGAACATCCAGTTGGTGAGCTGATGATGGAAGTTACAACTGCTTAGCGATTAGGAGTTGGAGATTAATTCTTTAAACATAACATATTTCATGTAAATGTTTGAAGCTATTGGAGTATTTGCGTTTAGGTAGTCATGATGATGGAAGATACAACTGGGATCTTGGAGAAATCGAGGGAACTCTTCAAATATTGATATTTTTCATTTATTTTCGAAAACTATTTAAGTATACGTGTCTAGTAATGAACATCCAGTTGGTGACCTGATGATGGAAGGTACAACTGCTTAGCGATTAGGAGTTGGGCAATAATTCTTTAAATATAACGTCTGTGGAATGAGCTCCCTGCCGAGGTTTTCCCGTTGGACTACAGTATGGAGTTCTTCAAAAGAGCAGTGTACAGTACAAGTTCTTATTGGGTCGGCAACGCGCATGTGACAACCCTGGGGTTGCAAGCGCCCATAGGCTACGGTGACTGCTTTCCATCAGGCGGGTCGTATGCTTGTTTGCCACCGACGTGGTATAAAAAAAAAAACTTATTTCTTGTATTTTTGAAGCAATTCGACTATTTGTGTTCAGGTGGTCATAGTGTCACGTTGGTGAGCTGATGACGGAAGGCTGACATTCCTTAACATAATTCTTTCAAAATAATATGTTTAATATATTTTGGAAAGCTATTAATACTTATATTTGAGTCTAGTAGTCATACTCTTTTGGACCTCAATGAGAAATGGCATCAACTTCAATGAGATTAGTAGGGTACCTAGCAATCATATTTTATTTCGATGACCAATATTATTTTGCACTTTTTAGCTCCAGCGTATTTTTGAAGGCAGTTTTATTTTTATTTTTAAAATATTTTATTAATCAATACAATCGAAAAGAGACGGGTAGCTGCGAGTTGCTGTCAAACACGAGATGTGCTTGGAG
This sequence comes from Thaumatotibia leucotreta, assembly GCA_025490895.1. Taxonomy (NCBI): domain Eukaryota; kingdom Metazoa; phylum Arthropoda; class Insecta; order Lepidoptera; family Tortricidae; genus Thaumatotibia; species Thaumatotibia leucotreta. The sequence continues at coordinate 8,040 of JALPQI010016162.1, read as the reverse complement.
GTTGGACCGGGGCGTGCGACGGAGAGTGGGGCAGAGCGGTTATGATGAACAAACGTGTCCGTTGATTACACGACTGCCTAAAGGAGAGTACAAACAGCAACACTCCTAACGGACCATTAAAGACAGAGCAGAGAGAAAATGAAAGAGATAAATATAGTTATATTATGTCAACTTTAAATTAAACAATACAAGGGAATGTTGATCGTTCGCACTGTTCACAACTTGGTCGAATGATACAAATCGGGTTCCGAAATCTTATGAGACTAGTATCACGACTTCGGCCGAACTCTGCTGACCAATGGGGCAGGCATTGCTACGGTTAACCAATGATTGCTCGCAGTTTCTTCAGAAGGTGACATTACCATGGTTACGTAATAACAAAAACGTTTAACCAATGATTGAACGCGATTTTTCCGGAAGCTGACGTTACTATAGTTACGTTATATATAACATCCGCTTGAGCCCTGGAGACGTCAATCTAACTTCAGAGCCGGTAATTTGACTGCTAAGCTGCAATGTAGAAATTTTCGTTCATTTTCCTTTCAACGGCTGTCACTGTCAGATATTTTTTCAAAGTTAGAATTTCAGCCAGAAACTATCAAGTTTCTATTAAACATTTGTATGGCTACTGACAGATTAAAGGATTATAGGTAGACTGTCAAACGTCTATCTACCATATTTCCACAAAGGTTACATAAGTATTCAACTAACGTCAGCTAAGAGATGAATTATAATAAAGACAGCAATAGCATTTGTCTCTGTCAATGAAAAAAATAATTTAAAATTGCCCGATTAACATCGCCCTGAAGCCCATAAAGAAAAAAAAACATAGCTATTTGTAAAAATATCTTGATTTGGAAAAATACCTCGCCTATTAATGTCAGATAAATCATGAAATCCGATTTGAAGAAACCGTGATAAAAATACTAAACGGTTTTAGACAAATCTATGAAGAACTGTCGTTATCCAGTTTCCACAAGGAACAACGACATCTAGCGTCTAGCGTCATGGCCGACAGCTAATTCTTAATTTTAGTAGACGAAGGAATTTTTATTATGTCAACTAGTTTTCAAATACTGAAATTTTGACGCAACAAAGATTCGATGACATATCATCGGGGACCATTGAAAATGTCGCGATCGTGCCTACTAACGAAAAATACCGAATCCATAATATTACACGACCAAATTGCATCCTTTGCCAAGTGGCTCAACATTCCTATGTAACTGACATGTGACTGTAAGTGTGATTCTCTTTCATGCAACATTTCCGATTTCTGATGTGTATACCTAGCTGTGTTGCTGTTTGTACATGTGTCTAGCTTTTTATAGACTAATTTATTATTTATTTCTTATCAATGTATTTCTTAATGAAAATTACATGTCATTTGTTAACAAATAGCACAAATTCACAAAAAGATCGTCAAGTCGAAGATCGTTATATATCGAAGGACGAAGAAGAACGATACCGATAACGGTTCTTTACCGTTCTTTTGTATGGAGAAAATAAAGTTAGTTTCTAATAAACGGGAAACTATTCGCGGATAGTGAACCCGGCCCATAAGCAACCATCTTATGATTATCTTGAAAGATTGAAAAATGTTAATTTACTATATTAGTTATTGATTTCACAGAAAATAAAAAAACTGTGTTTATTGAGCAAAATAAATAAATTCCACAATCAAAATTCGCAGATAGTTATTCATTTTTACTAAACACTATAAATACCGTTAGTCGGTAAATGACTAGCTTAAAAAAAACGGTTTTTACATTCCCTACCCTGTACACGGTCGCAGAGTAAATAGAGTCAATAAATTGTAGTCCTATCAGACCACTCAGGAACCATGTCAGTGGAACGTTATCATATTATCAAGCAGATTGTAAGACATTTCAAACTACTTGTCATTTTGACATAGTTCTAAAGCAGCCTAAGGTTTCAATGGGTTGGTCGTACGCACTTTCTATAATACAAGCCGTCAGTAGAGGATATGGCGATGCACACGCTGCCATACCAAGTATGCCAGGTCTTGGACGCGTCTTTTCCTTCCCAAGGGCTGTATCCCACCTCGTGCAATGTTTCACCTGAGACAAACAAAATATTGCTCATTATTCACCTTGCTTTGAATTCAAGTTTATATACAGGGTGCTCGCGAGGAAACCAAAAGATTTTAATGCTGGATTCCCGACCATATTTAGAGTCTTTAATGTTATATAAAGTTTCCTGGATTCGGCTTGGTTTCAGAGAAAATCAACCTTTTTTCGAAATAAGTTTTTCGACGTAACTCGTCATTTAACTTCTTTTGGATTACATAGCTACCACAATGTGTTCTAATATTACCACACCCTTTGCCTGACAATCAAAAAATACGAATAGACTTGACGAAATAGCCTCTACCTAAAAAAAACAATAGAAATAAATAATTTAAATAAATTGTTGTTATGATAAAAAGTACTGGAAATGTTAAAAAGTATTCAAATCGGCCTAAAAAAAAAGAAAAAATTTTTTTTTTTGGTGGAATTGACATTAGGTCTCATAATATTTTTTGTTTATTTTGATGTCTAGAACCTAGAATGCATAGTTAAAATCTTTCGCAATGCTCGCGTAACACCGTGTATGTGTTTTGACATTGGGTTGTATCGTGTATTTGTGGTATGTAGAATAAAAGAGTTGCAAAGTGACCGCCATTTTCAATAACTGACCGACATTTATTATTAATTAATAATATTCATCAACATCATGTACCTATGGTTTCCATTAATGAAGTACAAAAAAATGGGCAGTAGATGCAGCATCTTTATTATAACGAAGTATTTTAACTACATAATATTGACGTTAATTTCCTGTTTGAATATTCAGATTGTTTTATTGTTCTAATTAAGTCATGACATACACCTCGGATGTCATTAATGACCAGTCATTTACAAGTATAATAAATGTCGGTCAGTTATTGAAAACGGCGGTCACTTTGCAACTATATTGTTCTTTGATAAAAAAAATCACTTTTGTCTCCCTGTACATTTATGAAATCTGTCTTTTTGTCCACGAGCCAGATTACAACAAAAATATGGATATGACGTGGTTGGTCCAAAGTTATGCATTAAGTGGCCGTTACATGTACATAAAAATATGAACATGTTAGCGTGTCGGATAGCGGAGATATGATCATTGTACGAATCCCCTCCCCCCTCTCCCCTACTGCCAAATCCACATGTTATCGAGCCGGCGACTTAAAACAGGCGACGTACCGACGCGTTTCTTACCTTTGGAGGTATAAAAGATCCCATCATAGGCATAATATGGTAAAAAGAAGTCCGTGTGGAAGAGCTTGCCGTGCGGTATCTCCAGCAGCATTTGAATTACCACCTGATGCTCCGCCTGGAGATAAGATAGAGTTCATAAAACTAACAGACCTAGACCTAGAGGACCAATCACGACTTATATTTACAAACGGGAGCAAGATTGAGGGTAAGGTCGTAGTGGCACTGTCCCCATGCAACACAGAAAACGAGATTAAAACCCTACAATGCTTACAGTTCCAGATAAGGCACAACTAATACATTTACGGATTACGCTTAGAACGAGGTATAATAGGCAGCGACATCTAGTATACGTGAAATGTGGATACCCACCACTCTTGGCTACTATCTAGATCTGGCTGGTTGACTGCAACGGCTGCGTCATTGCCGCTGGACAGCGGAATCCAGCTAAGGTGGAAGTACTTGTACCCAACGCTGCACCAAGACTCGTCATTATAGCTTAAGTTGCCATGGATAAGATAATATCAACTATTAGGGCATTTAAACGATGATTAATGTAATAATGTATGTATCTTTAATGCTTCATATCCCAACTTTGAAATAATTAGCTTTGCATAATGTTAAGACAGGCTGACGTTTATTAGGACTGAGTATTAATATTTCCAATGTCCCAATATGTGACATTGAAATTTGTACTGAAGTGCCGGCTATTGGGACTGCCAGCAAAAGCACCTGACGCTTACTCATACAATGGAGTTGACTAAGAAAATTTGCAATTTTGAGAAATTTTGATATTGTCACCCTATAAAATAAATAGGTACTATTTAACAAAACTAAACAAACTCCTCTCCCAAAACTGTTGACGTGTTGCGCACTAGTACTTCCACCTTACATAATCTTCACACGTTCGCGATATGGCACACCATGCATTTACGTTCAAATATTAAGTAAAAATGTTTTGTTTGTTTTGTTTGAGTCGTTATTGCATTACCATAAGATTTAACTTCGTCTAACCTGTAGGAACGGTCGCTTATGTTTTGCTTATAGATGGTAACATTTTGTAATTATTGTATTCTAGACGTCATGGACGGAAGTTTTTTCGACTTTTTGGACCTAAATGCATGGAGTTCCAGATACGGCACAGGAAAAAAAAATATTTTTTATATTATTTTTTCCTAACCGCTGAGACCATATACGTGGACGTCTAACGCCAGCGCAAAAATAGCCCAAAAGCAATTGTTGAAAGCCGGCAGATGATCACTTTTTTCTCCAAGGTTTTGTCAGTAGCGCCAGATATTCGCACAATTTGTGTCTTTTTATCGAAAGATAGGGAGTCTTTGTATTTTTTTGGAACCCTACACACAATGGTTTTGGGACCCTATATACACACAATGGTTTTGGGACATTGGGACCCTACACACAATAGTTTTGGGACCCTACACACAATGGTTTTGGGACCCTATACACAATGGTTTTGGCTAAATTTAACGATTTTGCGACCTTCGACCCGGACCAAGAGGTATTTTTTAAGTATTTGTGCACGCCCAATTTTCGGCTTTCAAGTTCCAATATGTTTAATTTCAAAACGGGTAAACCTATCCAAGGCAAACTTTTAGCAAAAAGACATCTAAACATGAACATTTAAATGCAATTATGTATATTTTAATTCTGCCCACCTGATTTTTATTTCTATTGCGACAACTGCGTTCTAGTTCTAAATGAACTGAGCTTTATGAATGAATGTAACCGCCAAATCGACGAAATAGAGTTAAGTCTACAGTATACAGGAAACTTCCCGCTCTATCAAATAGTGTATATACAGGGTGGAAAGGGATGACGTTCCTTCCCGCTACCGACTGAGCTACCAACCATTACCAACCATTACGATGAAATTTCAGTATAGTATCAACATAAAAATATCTCTAAATAAATTAACTTCTCATACAAAGTGAGTAATTTGTTAGAGTTCAATAGTAAGGAAAAGTCAATTTTCCATGTACGCTTTCGATGTTGGTCCCATACTGAAAGTTCATCGTAATGGTTGGTAGACTCGGTCGGTACCGGGAAAGAACGTCGTCCCTTTCCACCCTGTAAAATATGGATATTTAGAAAAAAATATAATAATTTCTTCGTGTCTTGCATAACGTTGAATAATACTCATATATTTTACTCGTAACTACTTACATCCCTGTTACAGATTATATTTATATTTGGTACGTTACCTCGTTGTCTATGACGAGAAGCTCTGCGCCAAATCTTTTACAATATTCTCGGGCTAAGTAATTTTTCATTTTATAATCCTCATGATAAAATAAACGGTAGCAGCTTCCGAGCAATTCGATCCTGTCGACCCATTCTAGAAGAGAGATGATGGCACAATTATAGTTATAGACAAGATCTTTCAGTGTAAGGTCTGAGTCGCTCGAGCGGAGCGGGCAGCGTGGCGTGCGGCTTGGCGTCCACGTTTATACAAATATGCGCATGCGCGTGGCGTGAGAGCACGCCGGTCGCCGTCCAAGTCGCTTGACGCTCCCCGCTCCGCTCCCCGCTCCGCTCGCCGCGCCGCTCGTCGCCCCGCCGCCCGCGCCGCTCGACGCTCGCTTTACACGAAGAGATTCCTTACAATTACAGCGGCGATTTGTGAACTCATAAAGTGGCGATATAAGAATGTGACGTAATTAGAACGTGTCGCTCTCCGAAAGCGGCCTTCTCAGAACATGACATCCTCAGAAAGTGGCATCTACCGAACATGACCTCTCTCGAAAGGGACTTACTAAGAATATGACGACCTAAACGGATTTGTCAGTGACGAGTGGTCACGGCTCCAATCATAAAGGTTGTAGGTATTCGTAGTGTTATTTTTCAGTTTATCATTATACGTATATAAATAATAAATATCTGTAATTCACAATGAAAAAATATCACGTTTTCTCAAATGATCTTTGTTTAAAGTATGTAGTAACAAGGTAACGGCACCTATTACCGTCGTAGTTACGGAAGTTTTTCAAAACGGGCAAAAGTTAAGCATTTTAAGATAACCTGGATGGCAATTTTTTATATCAATTCTAAGCATGCTTACTATATTTTACCTCCTCCGGATTATTGTCAGCGTCACATCTATGATGCCAATTCGTACCTGCGGAAAAACATTGTTAAGGTTATGAAAACATTAACATTGGCGAAAAGTTATGGCTTCTGTTCTAACAGAACACGTCCACGTAGGATAAACCAGTCACTTCTACAGGTGACAGAGACAAATCTTGGAAATCTACGATATGTCCCTAAAAGTGGAAATGCCCTAATTTATTTCCAAGCGTAAACGTTCCACGTAGTAACATAATTAATTTAAGAATATAATTTGTCGTGGATTGACTGCAAAAAAAATTACATAGTCATATCGTCAACGTCACATTTTTATGTTACAAAGTTGCTCATAATTGTAGTTTGTATGACTAACTTTGTTAACACATTGGAATCTATCGTGATTTTGTTTTCGTAACCCTTAACTATATACAATTTCTTACAATACAACCGTAAAACGATAAATGCAATTTACTTTTAACTGTTACGTTCACTATTTTAGGGTGTCTAACCACCAAAGCTATGCTATGTGGGTGCGTTTGATAGATTCTTACTCTTACCAACCGCACTCCCGAAGCCTAGCACATCTGCCGCAATGCGCTATGCTGAGTATGTGTGATTGGTGGACACTAGGGTCGTCAAGTGCCAGTCAATTCCAATTAGTTATTGTAAACACTCACAATTTTATCATGTAATAAATTACAGTCAATAATTGAAAATGACGAACGCTTTGCAACTCTAGCGGATACCAAGCGCATCCATAGCATAGCACAGCTCTCATGGAAAGACAATCTAACATTAGGAAGAAAAAGAAAGATTTGATGTAATTGTACTAAACCACTTTTACCTAGCGTCACAGTTGTACTCGTAATGACCAAGTAACGATTTATAAAACGTATAAGATCATTTACCTTCAGAAGGCATAGCACATGATTGGAACAACAATATGTCGCCGCGAGATACTATCCGTCCCTTTCTTACTAATACAGTTAGTAAAAGACGGTAAGTCTGTCTGACGGCGCCATACTGTAGACAATCTAGTCTACAGGAGCCCTATCGCGAACTACGAAATGAACAAATTTCGAGGATTTGTCCCTGTCACTCTAATGACGCCTTCATTTGAGTGACAGAGACCAATCCTAGAAATAGACGATTTTCGAATTCATGGTAGGAGGCCTTATTTCGTATTTAATCAAGTATTTAGTCAGACAATTGCAGTTAACAACAAAAAAGGTTCACGTTTAAGGTGGAAAGTTGTTTACTAAATGGCTGGATTTTTATTATGTAGTTTTTTTGAAATTTTACAAATTTGGAGTTTTTAAATTTTTACTACTCAGAATCACGTCCCAAAAAAAATTCCATTGAGTTACTATTTTTCATACACTTTCTTCGACCGTAACTCAGTGGAAGACAAAAAACGTATGGAATTTTCGGAACTTTTTTCTGCTAATGAGGATCAAAAGAGCTCGCCATTCTGAGTAGAAAAAAAAAACATTTTTTTTTAAACTACAACAATGAACATGTAACGTGTCCCTAACTATTGCAATGTTCCAGTAAAATACGAATATTAGGAACATTAACTAAACTTGCAGTCGAGTCGCCATCAGATATATCTGCACATGCACTCCGCCGTCACTATAGAGACCAGATATTTGTGAAACACTAATATACATAAACGTAATTTTAAATAGCATAAAGAGAA
>JALPQI010016161.1:0-24874 GCA_025490895.1 Thaumatotibia leucotreta | reverse complement strand
TCTGTGGCCACATTGCTTCATTAGAGACTGGACGCACCACTTCGACCAGGTAGCGTCTGTGGCCACATTGCTTCATTAGAGACTGGACGCACCACTACGACCAAGTATAGCGTCTGGGGCCACATTGCTTCATTAGAGACTGGACGCACCACTACGACCAGGTAGCGTCTGTGGCCACATTGCTTCATTAGAGACTGGACTCACCACTACGACCAAGTAGCGTCTGTGGCCACATTGCTTCGTTAGAGACTGGACGCACCACTACGACCAAGTAGCGTCTGGGGCCACATTGCTTCATTAGAGTTAGAGACTGGACCACATTTCTGTTGTTTCATGAGAAACTGGAGGTACAAGACGCACTACTACGATCAGGTAGCGTCTGTGGCCACATTGCTTCGTTAGAGACTGGACGCACCACTACGACCAAGTAGCGTCTGTGGCCACATTGCTTCATTAGAGTTAGAGACTGGACCACATTTCTGTTGTTTCATGAGAAACTCGAGGTACAAGACGCACTACTACGACCAGGTAGCGTCTGTGGCCACATTGCTTCATTAGAGTTAGAGACTGGACCACATTTCTGTTGCTTCATGAGAAACTGGAGGTACAAGACGCATTACTACGACCAGGTAGCGTCTGTGGCCACATTGCTTCATTAGAGTTAGAGACTGGACCACATTTCTGTTGTTTCATGAGAAACTGGAGGTACAAGACGCACTACTACGACCAGGTAGCGTCTGTGGCCACATTGCTTCGTTAGAGACTGGACGCACCACTACGACCAGGTAGCGTCTGTGGCCACATTGCTTCATTAGAGACTGGACGCACCACTTCGACCAGGTAGCGTCTGTGGCCACATTGCTTCATTAGAGACTGGACGCACCACTTCGACCAGGTAGCGTCTGTGGCCACATTGCTTCATTAGAGACTGGACGCACCACTACGACCAAGTATAGCGTCTGGGGCCACATTGCTTCATTAGAGACTGGACGCACCACTACGACCAGGTAGCGTCTGTGGCCACATTGCTTCATTAGAGACTGGACTCACCACTACGACCAAGTAGCGTCTGTGGCCACATTGCTTCGTTAGAGACTGGACGCACCACTACGACCAAGTAGCGTCTGGGGCCACATTGCTTCATTAGAGTTAGAGACTGGACCACATTTCTGTTGTTTCATGAGAAACTGGAGGTACAAGACGCACTACTACGATCAGGTAGCGTCTGTGGCCACATTGCTTCGTTAGAGACTGGACGCACCACTACGACCAAGTAGCGTCTGGGGCCACATTGCTTCATTAGAGTTAGAGACTGGACCACATTTCTGTTGTTTCATGAGAAACTGGAGGTACAAGACGCACTACTACGACCAGGTAGCGTCTGTGGCCACATTGCTTCATTAGAGACTGGACGCACCACTACGACCAGGTAGCGTCTGTGGCCACATTGCTTCGTTAGAGACTGGACGCACCACTACGACCAGGTAGCGTCTGTGGCCACATTGCTTCATTAGAGACTGGACGCACCACTTCGACCAGGTAGCGTCTGTGGCCACATTGCTTCATTAGAGACTGGACGCACCACTTCGACCAGGTAGCGTCTGTGGCCACATTGCTTCATTAGAGACTGGACGCACCACTACGACCAGGTAGCGTCTATGACCACATTTCTTTTGCTTCATAAGAGACTGGAGGTACAAAACGCACTAACTACGACCAGTTAGCGTATGTGGCCACATTGCTTCATTAAAGACTAGATGCACCACTACGACCAAGTAGCGTCTGTGGCCACATTTCTGTTGCTTCATGAAGGTGCATTCAAACCAAAAGAGCATTCGCTGTTCTAACCCCCCACTCTACAAAATTCGCTCGTTACACAAAACGTGATTTCGTAGAACGGGGGATAGAACAGCGAATGCTCTTTTGGTTTGAACGCACCTTGAGAGACTGGAGGTACAAGACGCACTACTACGACCAGGTAGCGTCTGTGGTCAGATTGCTTAATTAGAGACTGGACGCACCACTACGACCAGGTAGCGTCTGTGGCCACATTTCTGTTGCTTCATTACAGTCTGGAGGTACGAGACGCACTACTACGACAAGGTAACATGTTTGTTGCCACATATCTGTTGCGTCATTGGAGACTGGACGCTCTGGACGCACCACTACGACCAAGTAGCGTCTGTGGCCACATTGCTTCATTAGAGACTGGACGCACTGGCCGAGGCGTGCCGCGTCCACCTCTCTCCTGCCGCGTCCACCGAGCTGGTCACCTCCGTGGTGCAGGACATCGCTGTCCGCGCTGAGGACCGCCTGCTGACTCACCACTACGACCAGGTAGCGTCTGTGGGCACATTGCTTCGTTAGTTTGGTTTAGAAGTGCGGACCTGTGAGTTCGTGAGTATTACCTGTTTTTTTTGTTATCGTGGAACTATCTGTGAGTCCCTATAATTGGCTTCCTGTTTCCAGTTTAAATTTTATTATTGTTTTTTTAGCCGTTGGTTCTCCAAATATGTAAAAATAAAATAACATTAGAGACTAGACGCACTGGCCGACAGCACTGGCGACATTTCTGTTACTTCACGTGAGACTGGAGGCTACTACTACGACTAGTTAGCGTCTGTGGCCACATTGCTTCATTAGACACTGGACGCACTAGCCGAGGCGTGCCGCGTCCACCTCTCTCCTGCCGCGTCCACCGAGCTGGTCACCTCCGTGGTGCAGGACATCGCTGTCCGCGCTGAGGAACGTCTGCTGACTCACCACTACGACCAGGTAGCGTCTGTGGCCACATATCTGTTGCTTCATTCATTACAGTCTGGAGGTACGAGACGCACTACTAAGAAAGAAAGAAAGAAAGAAGAAAGAAAAACGTTTATTCGAGACAAGAACACAGTACAAACAAAACAAAACAGTAAACATGGAATTTTGTCTCGAAATGGCCAAAACTCAGCATTATGCCAGCAGAGCCAGCGCTGGTCTTCCGTTTTGGCCATTTGAGCTAGACACTGACGATACCGAAAAATGTATACACAAATCACAAATTATTACACACAAGAACTTAAAAATAAATAAAGCATAAAAAACATAAAACATAAAACAAGCGGCTGAGTTTGTAACACCCGACAAGGTAACATCTTTGTTGCCACATATCTGTTGCATCATTGGAGACTGGACGCACTACTACGACCAGTTAGCGTCTATGGCCACATTGCTTCGTTAGAGACTGGACGTACTGGCCGAGGCGTGCCGCGTCCACCTCTCTCCTGCCGCGTCCACCGAGCTGGTCACCTCCGTGGTGCAGGACATCGCTGTCCGCGCTGAGGACCGCCTGCTGACTCACCACTACGACCAGGTAGCGTCTGTGGCCACATTGCTTCATTAGAGTTAGAGACTGGACCACATTTCTGTTGTTTCATGAGAAACTCGAGGTACAAGACGCACTACTACGATCAGATAGCGTCTGTGGCCACATTGCTTCATTAGAGTTAGAGACTGGACCACATTTCTGTTGTTTCATGAGAAACTCGAGGTACAAGACGCACTACTACGACCAGGTAGCGTCTGTGGCCACATTGCTTCATTAGAGTTAGAGACTGGACCACATTTCTGTTGTTTCATGAGAAACTCGAGGTACAAGACGCACTACTACGATCAGATAGCGTCTGTGGCCACATTGCTTCATTAGAGTTAGAGACTGGACCACATTTCTGTTGTTTCATGAGAAACTCGAGGTACAAGACGCACTACTACGATCAGATAGCGTCTGTGGCCACATTGCTTCATTAGAGTTAGAGACTGGACCACATTTCTGTTGTTTCATGACAAACTGGAGGTACAAGACGCACTATAACGACCAGTTAGCGTCTGTGGCCACATTGCTTCATTAGAGTTAGAGACTGGACCACATTTCTGTTGTTTCATGAGAAACTCGAGGTACAAGACGCACTACTACGATCAGATAGCGTCTGTGGCCACATTGCTTCATTAGAGTTAGAGACTGGACCACATTTCTGTTGTTTCATGAGAAACTCGAGGTACAAGACGCACTACTACGATCAGGTAGCGTCTGTGGCCACATTGCTTCATTAGAGTTAGAGACTGGACCACATTTCTGTTGTTTCATGAGAAACTGGAGGTACAAGACGCACTACTACGATCAGGTAGCGTCTGTGGCCACATTGCTTCATTAGAGTTAGAGACTGGACCACATTTCTGTTGTTTCATGAGAAACTCGAGGTACAAGACGCACTACTACGATCAGATAGCGTCTGTGGCCACATTGCTTCATTAGAGTTAGAGACTGGACCACATTTCTGTTGCTTCATGACAAACTGGAGGTACAAGACTCACTACTACGACTAGTTAGCGTCTGTGACCACATTACTTCATTAGAGACTGGACGCGCCACTACGACCAAGTAGCGTCTGTGGCCACATTGCTTCATTAGAGACTGGACGCACCACTACGACCAAGTAGCGTCTGGGGCCACATTGCTTCATTAGAGACTGGACGTACCACTACGACCAGGTAGCGTCTGGGGCCACATTGCTTCATTAGAGACTGGACGCACCACTACGACCAGGTAGCGTCTGGGGCCACATTGCTTCATTAGAGACTGGACGTACCACTACGACCAGGTAGCGTCTGTGGCCATTGCTTCATTAGAGACTGGACGCACTACTACGACCAGGTAGCGTCTGTGTCCACATTGCTTCATTAGAGACTGAACGCACCACTACGACCAAGTAGCGTCTGTGGCCACATTGCTTCGTTAGAGACTGGACGCACCACTACGACCAGGTAGCGTCTGTGGCCACATTGCTTCATTAGAGACTGGACGCACCACTACGACCAGGTAGCGTCTGTGGCCACATTGCTTCGTTAGAGACTGGACGCACCACTACGACCAGGTAGCGTCTGTGGCCACATTGCTTCATTAGAGACTGGACGCACCACTACGACCAAGTAGCGTCTGGGGCCACATTGCTTCGTTAGAGACTGGACGCACTAGCCGAGGCGTGCCGCGTCCACCTCTCTCCTGCCGCGTCCACCGAGCTGGTCACCTCCGTGGTGCAGGACATCGCTGTCCGCGCTGAGGACCGTCTGCTGACTCACCACTACGACCAGGTAGCGTCTGTGGCCACATTGCTTCATTAGAGACTGGACGCACTAGCCGAGGCGTGCCGCGTCCACCTCTCTCCTGCCGCGTCCACCGAGCTGGTCACCTCCGTGGTGCAGGACATCGCTGTACGCGCTGAGGAACGTCTGCTGACTCACCACTACGACCAGGTAGCGTCTGTGGCCACATTGCTTCGTTAGAGACTAGATGTACTACTACGACCAAGTAGCGTCTGGGGCTACATTGCTTCGTTAGAGACTGGACGAAACGTTGAGTGACTAACTTGACTGTTGCTGATGCTCCTGGGTGGCTAAGGCTGTGGAGGCCTGCGAACACCTGACGGCGAAATTTGGCGGTGACGTATGGTCGCTCGGTTCCCGTTGAAGTGTCACAATAGAGCTCCAGGTTACTATTTGGGATTCTTACTCTTTGGATCCTTAAGTTAGTACCCTTCTGTAGTAGCGTCTGTAGCTCGTTGTCACCAGCTTGGTCATGCGCGAGTGCTGAGTAGTCCACAGACCCACTACTACGACCAGGTAGCGTCTGTGGCCACATTGCTTCATTAGAGTTAGAGACTGGACCACATTTCTGTTGTTTCATGAGAAACTGGAGGTACAAGACGCACTACTACGATCAGGTAGCGTCTGTGGCCACATTGCTTCATTAGAGACTGGACGCACCACTACGACCAGGTAGCGTCTGTGGCCACATTGCTTTGTTAGAGATTGGACGCACCACTACGACCAAGTATAGCGTCTGGGGCCACATTGCTTCATTAGAGACTGGACGCACCACTACGACCAAGTAGCGTCTGTGGCCACATTGCTTCATTAGAGACTGGACGCACTGGCCGAGGCGTGCCGCGTCCACCTCTCTCCTGCCGCGTCCACCGAGCTGGTCACCTCCGTGGTGCAGGACATCGCTGTCCGCGCTGAGGAACGCCTGCTGACTTACCACTACGACCAGGTAGCGTCTGTGGCCACATTGCTTCGTTAGAGACTAGATGCACTACTACGACCAAGTAGCGTCTGGGGCTACATTGCTTCGTTAGAGACTGGACGAAACGTTGAGTGACTAACTTGACTGTTGCTGATGCTCCTGGGTGGCTAAGGCTGTGGAGGCCTGCGAACACCTGACGGCGAAATTTGGCGGTGACGTATGGTCGCTCGGTTCCCGTTGAAGTGGCACAATAGAGCTCCAGGTTACTATTTGGGATTCTTACTCTTTGGATCCTTAAGTTAGTACCCTTCTGTAGTAGCGTCTGTAGCTCGTTGTCACCAGCTTGGTCATGCGCGAGTGCTGAGTAGTCCACAGACCCACTACTACGACCAGGTAGCGTCTGTGGCCACATTGCTTCATTAGAGACTGGACGCACTGGCCGAGGCGTGCCGCGTCCACCTCTCTCCTGCCGCGTCCACCGAGCTTGTCACCTCCGTGGTGCAGGACATCGCTGTCCGCGCTGAGGAACGCCTGCTGACTCACCACTATGACCAGGTAGCGTCTCTTCGCGGTAATTTAATCTGAACTAAGGCTTGTTCACGAAGTAAAGTAGCCATTGCTGTATACTTTTTTTTTTGTATGGCATCATACCTTTGTATGGGTGTTATTACAAAGAAGGGCTCTTTGCCTATCTTCTAGGACGCTGTGGTTGTTATTTATATCATTTTCTCCATAATTATGGACTTTTATTTAAACTTCTGGATTTAAGTAGTTTCTTCTTATTTTACTATTTTGGGTCATTTAGTTTCCCTATGGGTCTTAACTAAACTACAATACCGATACTATAATAAACTGTGAATCTCGTGTCTACAATTTTTATTAACTATTTCAACTCTAACATTGTTGAAATCGTCTCCGAAGTTCGCACTTTTTTGGGCCTGAACTTTTGCATTAAGCATTATCTGAAGTTATTTTGATTTTGACGACTTTTCAGCGAATGCTTTTGGATATTGGATTCTTAAACATAAAACAGAAGAATCAATTTACAGTCCCATGGCTGTTAGAACTATATGAGACTATTGTGTAACAGTAGAGACTGATTTTACGATGGCTACTTTATTTCGTGAACAAGCCTTAAGTGTCAGTGTGTTAATGCACAGAATAAGTAATAGTACTACATACAGAAAGACCACGACCACCCCCGCACCAATTCGAATTACCCCACCCCACTCGGCCGCCGGAGGACGTTTGCGGTATGCGTCGGTAGGCAAGAGGATGGCTGGCATTTATTGTTAAAAATGGTTGTGTACTGCGCTGTTGTATTGTACGGCTGCCTTGAATCCAATAAAAAAGACACTTTTTTTATGAGACGCTATGAACATCATTCGCTTATAAAACTATGTTATTTTATAGTAATTGAAGATAATTCCGTGATTTCTACAAATTACGTGATATCCTTTACTTTACGAAACTATAAATGCTACAGTAACGAAATTTGGTAAGGATATGTGTTGTATGAACCGCTACAGGATTATGATACTAAATTGTAAAAAAAAACATTGGGGTGGGGGCCCTCCATACATGTAACTGAGGTATAGAATTTTTTTAGTTAAGCGTGTGGGGTATCAATAGAAAGGTTTTTGAAAATGATATGAAGGTTTATAAATCTCATTTTTATTTAAGCATATCGTTTTCGAGATAGTCTGAAAAATGTGTCCCCCCCCCTCTATTTTTTAAACTACGCGATATAAAAATCAAAAAAATATATATATTATGCAAATTAATAAACTCTATCAACGATTTTTGGTTTGATTAAATTATCTCCTATAGTTTTTGAGGTAGGTTGATTTAACTGTATTTTTCTAATAATAAATTGATAACGGTACGGAGCCCTTCACGCGCGAGTCCGACTCGCACTTGGCCGGTTTTTTTAATAAAGAATTCCTACTAGTTTGACCACAGTTCAATGTCACATCGTCTCCTTGCGGCACGGCGCGCGGCGCCATTGTCAAACCCAGAGTGCCCCCGTGGGCCCCGCGTTCCATGTCACTATTCAATAAACAAACACAACTCCGGGCGGAATGTTACTTTATAAAATACAAACTATTTGAAAAATACGTGATAGGTCATATTTATTAAAGTGAGGTGTAAAAATGACAGAATATCTATTGCGGTTTCATTAAAATCATCATCAATATTATCGAAGCAGATGTCAAAACTAACATGAAAATGTTTATTACAATATGTAACTGTTATGTAGATGACACTTGTCTGGTGTCAAAATGGTGTTAAGAAAGTGATATTTCTTGGATGTGAGAAAAACAATAGTTTCCTTGGGTTGCGGTGTTCTGTTCTGTTAGAGTTGGAGAAGTGAAATAGTACTATACTTACTTATTCTGTGGTGAAAGTGAGTCTGCTATTTATATACTTACTTAGAAATGAGTAAATGGGTATTGTACAGGTTAAAGTATATTCATTTGTAACTTAAGTACCAACTAGTTAATCTGCCATATAATATCTGAGGCAGCCCTGTTGCGTGACTGTGTGAGTTGCGCGTGTACAGACATACTCATACGCACACATAGGCACGGACAAATGTCAGATTGAGTTTTTGTATGCCGTGTCCGCCCTGTGGTTAATGTTCAAATGTAGTTACCCTGCTTATGAAGCCGGAGGTTCCGGATTCGAATCCTGGCGAGGGTGTTATTTGTGCATACACATCACACTTGCGGACAAAAAAATCGCACTTCCGGACAAAAACATCACACTTTCGGATAAAAATCACACTTTCGGATAAAAAATCACACTTGCGGATAAAAACATCACACTGCCGGACAAAAACATCACACTTGCGGATAAAAATCACACTTTCGGATAAAAAATCACACTTGCGAATAAAAACATCACACTTCCGAACAAAAACATCATACTTCCGGACAAAAACATCACACTTGCGGATAAAAACATCACACTTGCGGATAAAAACATCACACTTGCGGATAAAAACATCACACTTCCGGACAAAACATCACACTTGTGAAGTGACTGACGTTACGGGAGCAGCAATGATACTCAAAGTGGTTCGTGGTAGAATGACCTTTATTTAATAGAAAGGGTTTCCTTATATAGTAATCTAGTTCAATAGGATGAAGGTTACATGATGCAATATAAAACGTACATTACTTTCAGTCAAGGTTGACAAGGATCATTACCCATGGGGAAATGGGTCGTTAATAATCTTAGTGTGTGTGGTGCATTCAGCCGCATCCATTTATACAGTGTGTGAAAGACATCGTTACTGAAACCTTTACACCCTGTATACCTACTGTACATGTTTCCCCTTTTTTTTGAGACAAAAATAGTGTCGTTAAAACTATTTTTGGCTATACAAGAAGTTCTTATATTTATACATATTTGATTTCTTATAACTTAAATATCTATGTAAAAAAAATATATGCAAAATTTTTAGAATATAAAATATTATTAAGAGTATGGTTATACAGTGGTAATGAATATAAAGTGTAAAACATTTATTGAAATTTAGTATGAAAGTGACACAATTGTTTTATATTTTCCAATGTATATTTTTTAATTATAAATTATTTTACTTGATTTTACTTTACTTGTTCCTCATATGGCTAAGAATTCTATTGTTCTTATAGTTAAAAAAAAAAAAACAAAAAAGAAACATAAGCATTAACTTTAAACATAAAAAGATTTAAAAAAAACTTACGATTATATATCATAATGATTACGAATTCATGCACATTTGTACATGTACATTACATTATTAAATAAAATCTAAACAAATCGAAATTAATATATCTAAAACAATAAAATCTTAATTTTCTCTTACATAAATGAGAAAAAATAAAAATAAACAATTGTATTCGTCAATACATTTGTATGTCCATGTAAGTAGAGTAGGTACCTAATACAATTTCTGTATCATTACATATTGTCAGTTTCTCGCAAGTAAGTACTTTAATTTTATAAGACGTCATTATTTACTTTAAACTTGCATCTATAGCGTGCATCTTTTAATATGTCAAGTATTCACAACGCGTTACACTCGCGTTTACTCGCGGTCGGTCGACCTTATTAGAATATTTATTAATTTGCTCAGGATATAAGGAATTTTATTATTTGTAGTGCGCACTTGCATTTTATTTTATATAATCATATACCCAGGCAGTTCTTTTAACACTTCCTTTCATCTAAACCTTCCATGTGTCCAAGTTGTCTTCACGATTGGTGCTCGACCGAATCATGATCAGAAGTCAAGGATTCCGTGCCTGCCTTGTATCCTGGTGTACCCTTGCTAACCTAATCGCTTAAAGCCGCCTCTGGGGCCACCGATGAGCGATAGGTACATCTAGTCATATCCATGTTATATCTTTAGAGGATATATTGTTGCAAATCACATACTTGGATGTGCATGCAAATAACTTTTAACTAAACAGATGTTATCGTTACAGTGGTAAAATGGCAAGTGAGATTGCAGTCAGATTTTGATAGTAAGCGCGTAATGCGCCTGCGAATATTATATAGCAAACACTGCACTTCACTGCACTGGTCACATTTGAGATAGGCATCCAAGCCTTAACAATATCCATGTTTCAACTAGTCAACTATTCCATTTATCACTAGCAAAAGAAACAATACTTAAAAATTCAACGATAACTCTCACAGTATGAAAACTGTAACAAATAAGAATTTCTATTAGTCTTAGTTGATCAGGCTAAAACAAATCGAAAAAACTTCCGTATTAAAGATTTCCCATAAATCATTTCATCGTTTTTCTCATCACTTAAATTCCCTTTAAATATATCAATCGATAACCATAACATTATTTCACATTCATTTCCTTACTGAAACTTTCCAAAACCATTTGATAGCTAATCTTTTTTTAAAACTTGCTGTCCATAAACAAAAATATTAAAATTATACTTAAACTAGCTATGCTTACAAACTCCGATCATTACGACACCAATAATCATTTGTCAAAGGCAAATTCATAAATAATTCTAATAACTCTCGTCATTATAACAATACTCTTAGTTTATTAAAGAAAGTTTATAAAAATCAGATCCGTGCAAGTCTTGTCCAATAAAATAATAAAATAATTCAACATCATTAAAAAAAACAAGTTAAATTGTAATTCAAACAACAGACAATAAAATAATGGAAAAAAACTGTTTTCTGTGCTAAGCTAAAAGTAAAGGTAAACAATTTCATTAAATTCCTTAACCGAATGATTTACATGATTCCAAATCTATTTTGAGTATCCTTTAAATTTAGTTTCATCATTCTAATTATATAAAACTAATCTAAATGAGTCCACGAACTACGAAATCTGAGATAAAATAACAGACGACACATGCCTATCCATATATGGAGGACACGCGCCGTCGCTGGGTGCCATATTTGCAAGCTATGCAAAAGTTATAAATAGCTGCAATACAATTAATAACACGAAGTTATCAACGTCTATATAACTAAACATGAAAGTTAAAATAGTTCACAAAAGAATTGTACATTATTTCATACTTGTTTAAAAAAAATGCTCTCGTTTTCAAGCGTTTTGTTACTGAAATAATATTCTGTTAATAATAATATCAAACATTAAATACTGTCTCTTAATATACGCAGAATCCAAGCTAATTTTTAGTAAGATAATTCGTCATAATTATATCGTTTAAATTTTGATCATAATATTTAGTACATTATCTAATTAATTTTTGTTGGCGATATGAAGTATTCACTTTACATAATTAAATCTATTTGAACGTATTAAAAAAAAATTTTAGGTGCGAATACTGCTGAGCATTGTACCTGTTGACTTCAGGGCTCTGGTACTCGTAGGCTGTGGCTTGACGTGGCGGGATCTGACGCTCGTGACTCAATGTCGACGATCTGGCTTAGACTGCTCGTTCTTGTTTATTAGAGTTGCGCATGATGGCTTCAATGGCCTGGCGTTTTTCTGGATTTTTCTTGAAGCTTGTGAGCCTGCTGACTTGCTGGGCAGGTGCGCGGGCTGCATCGTTGTCACTGGTTTGCTGGGCAGGTGCGCGGGCTGCATCGTTGATACTGGTTTGCTGGGCAGGTGCGCGGGCTGAATCGTTGGTACCTCGAGTAATATTTTCTGGCTGGCGCAGCGCGCCGCCAGTGCAGCGCAAGGCCGCACTGGCAGGAACTTTATGAAGTTTCACATATCACCATGAATCGCCATGAAGTGGCGATCCTGGCGATCCTGGCAGGGTCGCCATGAAGTGACTGACGTTACGGGAGCAGCAATGATACTCAAAGTGGTTCGTGGTAGAATGACCTTTATTTAATAGAAAGGGTTTCCTTATATAGTAATCTAGTTCAATAGGATGAAGGTTACATGATGCAATATAAAACGTACATTACTTTCAGTCAAGGTTGACAAGGATCATTACCCATGGGGAAATGGGTCGTTAATAATCTTAGTGTGTGTGGTGCATTCAGCCGCATCCATTTATACAGTGTGTGAAAGACATCGTTACTGAAACCTTTACACCCTGTATACCTACTGTACACTTGCTGATAAAAACATTACATTTCCGGACAAAACATCACACTTGCAGATAAAAACATCATACTTGCGGATAAAAACATCACTTTCGGATAAAAACATCACACTTTCGGATAAAAATCACACTTCCTCACAAAAACATCACACTTGCGGATAAAACATCACACTTCCGAACAAAAACATCATACTTCCGGACAAAAACATCACACTTGCGGATAAAAACATCACACTTGCGGATAAAAACATCACACTTGCGGATAAAAACATCACACTTCCGGACAAAACATCACACTTGCTGATAAAAACATTACATTTCCGGACAAAACATCACACTTGCAGATAAAAAAATCATACTTGCGGATAAAAACATCACTTTCGGATAAAAACATCACACTTCCGAACAAAAACATCACACTTGCTGATAAAAACATCACATTTGCTGATAAAAACATCACATTTGCTGATAAAAACATCACACTTCTGGACAAAAACAACACATTTGCGAATAAAAACATCGCACTTGCGGATAAAAACATCACTCTTGCGCCTAAAACCATCACACTTGCGAATAAAAAAATCTATTGTTTTCGCAGGCGAGCGGTTTAGCCGTAGAACGCCGCGCGCGTCGACTAGCAGCCTGGGCCGGCGCGTCGGCCGGCGGCGCGCGAGAGCGATGTGCGCGCCTAGCACAAGCTGCCGCGCTGCTCGCCGCCGACCCCGCCGCGCTGCCGCCCGCGCCGCGCCTCGAGCCGCGGCGACAGCGCGATCTACTCGCGCGACGGTGAGTCACTATACATGTATACTGCGTCTAGCACAAGCTGCCGCGCTGCTCGCCGCCGACCCCGCCGCGCTGCCGCCCGCGCCGCGCCTCGAGCCGCGGCGACAGCGCGATCTACTCGCGCGACGGTGAGTCACTATACATGTATACTGCGTCTAGCACAAGCTGCCGCGCTGCTCGCCGCCGACCCCGCCGCGCTGCCGCCCGCGCCGCGCCTCGAGCCGCGGCGACAACGCGATCTACTCGCGCGACGGTGAGACACTATACATGTATACTGCGCCTAGCACAAGCTGCCGCGCTTCTCGCCGCCGACCCCGCCGCGCTGCCGCCCGCGCCGCGCCTCGAGCCGCGGCGACAACGCGATCTACTCGCGCGACGGTGAGACACTATACATGTATACTGCGCCTAGCACAAGCTGCCGCGCTTCTCGCCGCCGACCCCGCCGCGCTGCCGCCCGCGCCGCGCCTCGAGCCGCGGCGACAACGCGATCTACTCGCGCGACGGTGAGACACTATACATGTATACTGCGCCTAGCACAAGCTGCCGCGCTTCTCGCCGCCGACCCCGCCGCGCTGCCGCCCGCGCCGCGCCTCGAGCCGCGGCGACAACGCGATCTACTCGCGCGACGGTGAGACACTATAAGGGTCATTGTCAGTCCGAAAAACAAAAGTTGTCCACTCGGTGGTCAAAAGTTAACAGCTTTTATAAATCTTTGTTACGATTTGATTGCATAGGGCTATAGACCGGGGAACCTAGTTGTACCGTTAATTGTTTTATCGCGCATCCGGGATGTTTGCGGACGCGGCCGTGGACGGTTTCCACGCGACGCTCCGCAAGCGCTGCGCCGCGGCGCTCCGCAGAGTGCGCGACAGCCGAAACAGCCTCCTTACTGTCATAGGAAGCAGGTGGGACAGTGGCATATTGAGGCACTGGACTTCCTTACATGCTAGTTGTAATAGTAATCTAGTTTTGTAAGTATTCTGTGTTGTAGCATATATTATATTTAACATACTATGGACTGTCTGTACGGATAATTGTCTGAAATAAATGTATTTTATTTTTATTTTATTTTATTTTATTTTTATCCCGAAATTAGTACAGGAATTCCTTAACTTTAGGTATGTCCACCGACAAGACAATAACCTGAATCTGACAATGACCCATACATGTATACTGCCGCCTAGCACAAGCTGCCGCGCTGCCGCCCGCGCCGCGCCTCGAGCCGCGGCGACAGCGCGAGCTACTCGCGCGACGGTAAGACACTATTTTATTTATTTTATTTTATTTTATTTATTCAGAAAACCAAAAGCTAACAGTAACAAATACAGGTTTTGTTTAATATGTAACAGCAAAGCCAATTACAGGTTTTCGCATATAGGATACAAGAATACAAGAAACAGAATTATACCAATGCTAAAGATATAAGAAAAATCAGGCATGTAGAGACACAGTGTAGGAAAATGAAACAAAAGGAACAACAATGGTTACGTTTAGGCAAATACCTATTCATCTTCTTCTGCGGGTTGGGGAGCAAAGAAACTGGATACTGCCGCCTAGCACAAGCTGCTGCGGCGACAGCGCGACCTACTCGCGCGACGGTGAGTCACTATACATGTATACTGCGTCTAGCACAAGCTGCCGCGCTGCCGCCCGCGCCGCGCCTCGAGCCGCGGCGACAGCGCGAGCTACTCGCGCGACGGTGAGACACTAAACATATACAGTGTGTTAACATGATGCAGGCTTTTATTTGAACCGAGGATTGAGATGCAGATTCTTAGCCAAACCATGTGCATTATTTGTTTAAAAATCCTAATTTTAAAAGTAATTAACTTTCTAAGAAAAGTTAATTGAGAAGCAATGTACTTCAAAATAAATTGTTAATTGGCACTTGACAATGACAGATCGCTGCCACTCGCAACGTTTGACAACTAAGCAATACACGCGTTGCATTGATCGTTCGAACGAAATAAAAATACGCGCGCGACGGTGAGACACTATACATATATACTGCCGCCTAGCACAAGCTGCCGCGCTGCTCGCCGCCGACCCCGCCGCGCTGCCGCCCGCGCCGCGCCTCGAGCCGCGGCGACAGCGAGAACTACTCGCGCGACGGTGAGACACTATACATGTATACTGCCGCCTAGCACAAGCTGCCGCGCTGCTCGCCGCCGACCCCGCCGCGCTGCCGCCCGCGCCGCGCCTCGAGCCGCGGCGACAGCGAGAACTACTCGCGCGACGGTGAGACACTATACATGTATACTGCCGCCTAGCACAAGCTGCCGCGCTGCTCGCCGCCGACCCCGCCGCGCTGCCGCCCGCGCCGCGCCTCGAGCCGCGGCGACAGCGCGATCTACTCGCGCGACGGTAAGACACTATAGGGAACATACCCATACTACGTGACCTGTTTAGGGGGGGAGGGGGTCCGTCAAAGTACCACTCTTGGTCACCAGGGGTAGGGGGGGGGTCTGGTATCTTGTCACGTGACTAGTATATTTCGAGATTATTTTGTAATAATGTAATTTAAATTGGACTTACACGCCACCGTTTTTCCCATTACTACAATTTTTTAAACCAAAAATACAATTCTACAACTAAAATTTACTATTTAACCTACGCCTGCACTCTCGCAGTACGCGTTTTCATAGACCAAAAAATACTACGTGAAAACTAGGGGGGGGGGTCTTGGCATATACTACGCTTGGTCACCAGGGGGAGGGGGGGTCCAAAAACGCTTAAAAAAGGGTCACGTAGTATGGGTATACATGTATACTGCGTCTAGCACAAGCTGCCGCGCTGCTCGCCGCCGACCCCGCCGCGCTGCCGCCCGCGCCGCGCCTCGAGCCGCGGCGACAACGCGAACTACTCGCGCGACGGTGAGACACTACACGGTGCTCGTGAGCATTCCGAAAGATTTTAATGCTGGATTCCTGACCACATTTAGAGTCTTTAATGTTATATAAAATTTCCTGGATTCGGCTTGGTTTCAGAGATAATCAACCTTTTTTCGAAATAAGTTTTTCGACGTAACTCGTCATTTAACTTCTTTATGATTACAATGCCACCACAATGTGTTCTAATATTACCACACCTTTTGCCTGACAATCAAAAAATACGAATAGACTTGACGAAATAACCTGTATCTAAAAAAATAATTGAAATAAATAATTTAAACAAATTGTTGTTATGATAAAAAGTACTGGAAATGTTAAGAAGTATTCAAATTTTTTTTTTGGTGGTATTGACTTTTGGTCTCATAATATTTTATGTTTATTTTGATGCCTAGAATGCACAGTTAAAATCTTTCGCAATGCTCGCGAGCATCGTGTATACATGTATACTGCCGCCTAGCACAAGCTGCCGCGCTGTCGCCGCGCCTCGAGCCGCGGCGACAGCGCGACCTACTCGCGCGACGGTGAGACACTATAGGGAACATACCCATACTACGTGACCTGTTTAGGGGGGGGAGGGGGTCCGTCAAAGTACCACTCTTGGTCACCAGGGGTAGGGGGGGGGGGTCTGGTATCTTGTCACGTGACTAGTATATTTCGAGATTATTTTGTAATAATGTAATTTAAATTGGACTTACACGCCACCGTTTTTCCCATTACTACAATTTTTTAAACCAAAAATACAATTCTACAACTAAAATTTACTATTTAACCTACGCCTGCACTCTCGCAGTACGCGTTTTCATAGACCAAAAAATACTACGTGAAAACTAGGGGGGGGGGTCTTGGCATATACTACGCTTGGTCACCAGGGGGAGGGGGGTCCAAAAACGCTTAAAAAAGGGTCACGTAGTATGGGTATATATGTATACTGCCGCCTAGCACAAGCTGCCGCGCTGCCGCCCGCGCCGCGCCTCGAGCCGCGGCGACAGCGCGAACTACTCGCGCGACGGTGAGACACTATACATGTATACTGCCGCCTAGCACAAGCTGCCGCGCTGCTCGCCGCCGACCCCGCCGCGCTGCCGCCCGCGCCGCGCCTCGAGCCGCGGCGACAGCGAGAACTACTCGCGCGACGGTGAGACACTATACATGTATACTGCCGCCTAGCACAAGCTGCCGCGCTGCCGCCCGCGCCGCGCCTCGAGCCGCGGCGACAGCGCGATCTACTCGCGCGACGGTGAGTCACTATACATGTATACTGCCGCCTAGCACAAGCTGCCGCGTCAGCGCGATCTACTCGCGCGACGGTGAGACACTATTTTATTTATTTTATTTTATTTATTCAGAAAACCAACAGCTAACAGTAACAAATACAGGTTTTGTTCAATATGTAACAGCAAAGCCAATTACAGGTTTTCGCATATAGGATACAAGAATACAAGAAACAGAATTATACCAATGCTAAAGATATAAGAAAAATCAGGCATGCAGAGACACAGTGTAGGAAAATGAAACAAAAGGAACAACAATGGTTACGTTTAGGCAAATACCTATTCATCTTCTTCTTCTGCGGGTTGGGGAGCAAAGAAACTGGATACTGCCGCCTAACACAAGCTGCCGCGCTGCCGCCCGCGCCGCGCCTCGAGCCGCGGCGACAACGCGATCTACTCGCGCGACGGTGAGACACTATACATGTATACTGCGTCTAGCACAAGCTGCCGCCCGCGCCGCGCCTCGAGCCGCGGCGACAGCGCGATCTACTCGCGCGACGGTGAGTCACTATACATGTATACTGCGCCTAGCACAAGCTGCCGCGCTGCCGCCCGCGCCGCGCCTCGAGCCGCGGCGACAACGCGATCTACTCGCGCGACGGTGAGACACTATACATGTATACTGCGTCTAGCACAAGCTGCCGCCCGCGCCGCGCCTCGAGCCGCGGCGACAGCGCGAACTACTCGCGCGACGGTGAGACACTACACGGTGCTCGTGAGCATTCCGAAAGATTTTAATGCTGGATTCCTGACCACATTTAGAGTCTTTAATGTTATATAAAATTTCTTGGATTCGGCTTGGTTTCAGAGATAATCAACCTTTTTTCGAAATAAGTTTTTCGACGTAACTCGTCATTTAACTTCTTTATGATTACAATGCCACCACAATGTGTTCTAATATTACCACACCTTTTGCCTGACAATCAAAAAATACGAATAGACTTGACGAAATAACCTGTATCTAAAAAAATAATTGAAATAAATAATTTAAACAAATTGTTGTTATGATAAAAAGTACTGGAAATGTTAAGAAGTATTCAAAAAGAGTAAAAAAAAAAAAAAATTTTTTTTTTGGTGGTTATGACTTTTGGTCTCATAATATTTTATGTTTATTTTGATGCCTAGAATGCACAGTTAAAATCTTTCGCAATGCTCGCGAGCACCGTGTATACATGTATACTGCCGCCTAGCACAAGCTGCCGCGCTGCTCGCCGCCGACCCCGCCGCGCTGCCGCCCGCGCCGCGCCTCGAGCCGCGGCGACAGCGCGACCTACTCGCGCGACGGTGAGACACTATACATATGTATATACTGCCGTCTAGCACAAGCTGCCGCGCTGCCGCCCGCGCCGCGCCTCGAGCCGCGGCGACAGCGCGACCTACTCGCGCGACGGTGAGACACTATTTTATTTATTTTATTTTATTTATTCAGAAAACCAACAGCTAACAGTAACAAATACAGGTTTTGTTTAATATGTAACAGCAAAGCCAATTACAGGTTTTCGCATATAGGATACAAGAATACAAGAAACAGAATTATACCAATGCTAAAGATATAAGAAAAATCAGGCATGCAGAGACACAGTGTAGGAAAATGAAACAAAAGGAACAACAATGGTTACGTTTAGGCAAATACCTATTCATCTTCTTCTTCTGCGGGTTGGGGAGCAAAGAAACTGGATACTGCCGCCTAGCACACGCTGCCGCGCTGCCGCCCGCGCCGCGCCTCGAGCCGCGGCGACAGCGCGATCTACTCGCGCGACGGTGAGACACTATACATGTATACTGCGTCTAGCACAAGCTGCCGCGCTGCCGCCCGCGCCGCGCCTCGAGCCGCGGCGACAACGCGACCTACTCGCGCGACGGTGAGTCACTATACATATGTATATACTGCCGTCTAGCACAAGCTGCCGCGCTGCTCGCCGCCGACCCCGCCGCGCTGCCGCCCGCGCCGCGCCTCGAGCCGCGGCGACAGCGCGATCTACTCGCGCGACGGTGAGACACTATACCTGTATACTGCGTCTAGCACAAGCTGCCGCGTCAGCGCGATCTACTCGCGCGACGGTGAGACACTATACATGTATACTGCGCCTAGCACAAGCTGCCGCGTCAGCGCGATCTACTCGCGCGACGGTGAGACACTATACATGTATACTGCGTCTAGCACAAGCTGCCGCGCTGCCGCCCGCGCCGCGCCTCGAGCCGCGGCGACAGCGCGATCTACTCGCGCGACGGTGAGACACTATACATGTATACTGCGTCTAGCACAAGCTGCCGCGCTGCCGCCCGCGCCGCGCCTCGAGCCGCGGCGACAGCGCGATCTACTCGCGCGACGGTAAGACACTATACATGTAAAGTCCTATAAGTTGGGACCCTTTAAACGAAGCGTGAAGAAGCATCTAGCGGGCCAGCAAGGCGGTGGCAACTAACAGGTTACTGATTGTCTCCTGTTCGTTGCCGCCGCGATTTGGGCTCTACTTTTCACTTACAATCAGGTGGAGTGGAGCCACTTTGTTGTGCCAACATAAAAAAAAAAAAAGTATACTGCAGCCTAGCACAAGCTGCCGCGCTGCTCGCCCGCGCCGCGCCTCGAGCCGCGGCGACAGCGCGACCTACTCGCGCGACGGTGAGACACTATTTTATTTATTTTATTTTATTTATTCAGAAAACCAACAGCTAACAGTAACAAATACAGGTTTTGTTTAATATGTAACAGCAAAGCCAATTACAGGTTTTCGCATATAGGATACAAGAATACAAGAAACATAATTATACCAATGCTAAAGATATAAGAAAAATCAGGCATGCAGAGACACAGTGTAGGAAAATGAAACAAAAGGAACAACAATGGTTACGTTTAGGCAAATACCTATTCATCTTCTTCTTCTGCGGGTTGGGGAGCAAAGAAACTGGATACTGCCGCCTAACACAAGCTGCCGCGCTGCCGCCCGCGCCGCGCCTCGAGCCGCGGCGACAGCGCGACCTACTCGCGCGACGGTAAGACACTATATAAGGTCCTAATTTATTAGTTGCAGATATTTGAACACATGATACTTTACATTAAAATAATTAACTTTAAATATAAATTAAGAAATCTTTTCATGTAATTTTTTCGATTTCATTTTCCTAACAAAAAAATTATTATAATTTCGTCTAAAAAAAATCATCATGTGTGCATTATCACATGTCACAATAACACTGTCTGTAATGTCATCAAACGATACAATCCAAAGGAAAATAACATGACATTGACAATCAAGAAGTGGCCAGTTCCAGTTAAGTGGTACGTAAAAGAGGTATTAGAATCTGTTCAATGAGTTTTCATTTAATAATCACAAAAACAGGGTGATTTTACGTAGGAAATTTGTTTTTCCGTTTTCTCCAAAAAATCATCGTAAAAGCTATAATGTTTCACGGTTTAATATACTCCAGAGACCGAGTACTATCAGCTGTAAAAATATCTGCATCTAATAAATTAGGACCTTATACATGTATACTGCCGCCTAGCACAAGCTGCCGCGACAGCGCGATCTACTCGCGCGACGGTGAGACACTATACATGTATACTGCCGCCTAGCACAAGCTGCCGCGTCAGCGCGATCTACTCGCGCGACGGTGAGACACTATACATGTATACTGCGCCTAGCACAAGCTGCCGCGTCAGCGCGATCTACTCGCGCGACGGTGAGACACTATACATGTATACTGCCGCCTAGCACAAGCTGCCGCGTCAGCGCGATCTACTCGCGCGACGGTGAGACACTATACATGTATACTGCCGCCTAGCACAAGCTGCCGCGTCAGCGCGATCTACTCGCGCGACGGTGAGACACTATACATGTATACTGCCGCCTAGCACAAGCTGCCGCGACAGCGCGATCTACTCGCGCGACGGTGAGACACTATACATGTATACTGCCGCCTAGCACAAGCTGCCGCGTCAGCGTAACCTACTCGCGCGAGGGTGAGACATTATACATATATACTGCCGCCTAGCACAAGAGCCGCGGCGACAGCGCAACCTACTCGCGCGCAGGTACCACTATACCATTCGTCAGCAGAATGGTTATGCGTATTACTCGCGGTTGACGATTGCTGTCAAATAGATAAGCCAAATTGACCACCTAGCTCTGACCGACTCGCTAACCCAAGACAAAATATCAAATGTAAAAGTTTGAAAATTAAATATGATTTTTGATTATTTATTAAACTACCTTCTAAAATATTGTATCTAAACGATGCAATCATTGCATTATCTTGAAATTGAGTAAAAACAATTCTGTTTAATTTAATATTACCTTAATCATTTTTGTCTTCCATTTCAGAACGGACTTCAAAATGGAAGATATCAAACGGCTGAAGCTGTAACACGAAGAATTGGTAATTTAAAAAAATATACAATATATGCATTTATAAATTATTATGACTTTTTATATATTAAATTAATTGTATTAAGGACACTTAGTTTAATATAATATGGGTATTATACTTCTTTTAGCGTTTTATTTTCCAAACCTTTGTCTATGAAAACCGCTCCTCACTAAAGTAGAGGCATCGTAAGAAGTCGTTTTTGACGTTTGTTTGCACATGAAGTTCTGTAAATGTTCACAGATAGTATAATGGAGCAAATGTCGAACTTCATTGTTGCCTGTACGGAATAGTGATGTTACTACTGTTGCTGCAATTTACCGATACGTCAATCGAAATAAATAAGTAAACCTTTTTTTATGGAGGTACGAATAATTGCTATAATAGTAGGTACGCACATATCGTCAGTTGTAATATGTATTAATGTAACCACCAAATGACGACTTTTCAGGAGGGCCATAAAACGAAATGGACATTTATAAAGTAAGATGTATCTTTTTAGTTAATTATTCTATTGAAATGATGTTTATCTTGTTTGTTTTATTTTTGAGAGGTCTATTTGATAGACAGTTACTAACTGCGACCACACTTATAGTTCAGGAAATGGCTGGTGCGTACGTTAAAAAAAATTTGGAGATACGTTAACAAATCAATGAAAATCATCAAAAGTGGAAATTCGGAATTTAGTGTAACTCACAAATTGAAACCGAATTGCTTATGAGCCATACAATGCAGACGGCGCTTACAGCAGTGACGTTTATAAAAATATGGTGAGTACATTAGGAAAGACATGTTTTGTACTTACAAATTCGTACTTACGTTAAAATATTGTCTATGATTTTTGGAAACCTTTACATACGTTAATAAAAAAAGTAGAAACCTAATAAAATGGCAAAGTTTTTGTTAACGTATTCGTAATTTTTTCTAGATATCAATATTTTATATACACCGTTCGATAGAGCAGGAAATTTGCAGTCGAACGGTATACTTAACACAATTTCGTCAGCCCGTGTGCCCAGTGGATACGCGGCTTTACAGACTGTGTTGAACTTGACAACCCGAAAAATGTCAAAATTGTTGTAAAATCACGTACCTATAATTTTATTTTTCGTATAACAGTAACCCCATTTTCATTAAAAAAATGGTACTCATCATTTTATGACTAAACGTAATTAGTGAAAGTGGTTGTTAGATTCAATCACACAAACATAATTGTGTCAATATATGTTTAGTTTTTATTTTATTTAGAATGTACTGATGACTCATGTGAGTCACGGCCATGCGGAAGCGTTGAATCATGACCCATACGTTGAGTCCTTGGCCCTGAATGAATCAGGTTCAAGTAAAACGTAATCCCACTTACGGAGGCTCTCGCTAACAAAGGTTGTGGATGCTATGAATTTTGCTTAGAGGTCACGTCCTATCCGTCCTATAGAAAATCCTACCTAAATGCGACTTTACGTCTTTACGGGGATTTACATTTTAGAGTTATGTCTGTTTGTTAAATATAATCCTGAATACTTCGCAAAGCGATCATGTAAAGTAAATATTCGAACACAATATAGATATGATTTAGTACTTCCAAAAACAAATTACTCCATATATAAAAAGAGTGCATTTATATCAGCTATAAATATATTTAATAATCTTCCCAACGAAATCAAAACCCTAGACGGAAATGTATTCAAAAAACTTTGAAAAAGTTTTTAATAGACCATGTATTCTACGATATAAAAGAGTTCTATAACCATACCAATGAAAAATAAACTTGATAAACGTTTTATTTTTAAGTATAAAAATTGTATGCCCGAAAGGGTAGGACTGTTGTTACCTTAAATGTACCTAGAACCTAGTTATAACACCTTGTACCTACACAGTTTATGCAATAAAAATTCTGATTCTGATTCTTATGACGTCTCCGGCACCAAAATTTCGATGCCTGCTAATGATTCTAAGTAAGATTACCAAAAACTTTTTTAATTCGGATATTCGGATTACCTAACACTTTTTTAATGGCAAGTACCTACCAGATCTAACGCCCTTTCGCACTTGACTGAAAATTTTACGACGATAAAATCGAGCGTTTCACAACACTATTGTGAGCTGTCAAAAACGACTTCTTACGATGCCTCTACTTTAATACACGAATCGCAGAGCTTTGAGTGCGGTTACGATTTTTCAGATTGCTCGCGCTTCCTCACTCGCTTTCGCGTCTCGATTCGCGCATGACTGAGGAGGGGCTTTGACGTAGGGTTCGCAGGAGTATATTAAATCAAGGTTTCATATATCAGGCACTGGTCTCACCGCGAGCTACTAAGCTATGAACTATGGGCTATACACACGAACAACAGATACTCCCGTGTAAATAAAAGAGACGCGGCGATGATAGCTGGGCGAGTATCGCCGTGTCTCTTATTTACACAGGAGTGCGTATCTTTTGTTCGTGTTTATAGCCGATAGTTCATAGCATTGTTAGCTCGCGGTGAGACCAGTACCTAAGGGGGGCTACCACGATCATTGTCATTGAATTTAGGTCCTTAGCGATGTGTCAGTCTAACCTAAGCTAAAATCGCATTAAGATATCATGGTAACCCCCCATGCCACACTGGTAGTCAAGTCATCATCATCAGCCTATGATAGTCCACTGCTGGACGTAGGCCTCTCCTAAAGCACTCCGGGATGCCTTACTAGATATGTCATACGAGGATACAGAGGAGTTATTAACCGTTTGTTGTTAAAATAATTTTTGTTTCCATTTACGATAATGTACTATAGTTTATTTATCCTACTTATACATATAGTTTCTAAATAATTGTACTTGATAATTAAGACTTAAGATGCACCTTATATTTTCATGTTTCTTTTTTTGTAGATTATTTAATGTGATACTGATTGTTTGCCTGAAACACAGGGTTTACCCTAGATCAGGCACATGTAACCTTTGTTCTT
>JALPQI010016160.1:0-32110 GCA_025490895.1 Thaumatotibia leucotreta | reverse complement strand
GTTTACTTTAGGCATAGATTAGTACCTAGGTTCAGCGAGAGGTCTCTTTTTCAACTTAATTTATTGTAACTCCAAAAATATTTAAAATATCTCTTTAGTAAATTCTACATCAATAATTTACATAAGTTTCCTATAAGTTATATGTCCAAACAGTTTTACTCTACGATCAATACTTTGGAAGAGGTACAAAGTGTTAAAGTTGATAAAAATAAGAAACAGGCTCGTCACTTACACAAATTATAATTCTGACAAATTATACTTAACTTTTGCACGCGTATGCCGACAATCAAACTGTGTTTAATTTTCGTCGTCTGTATCATCAGAATCAATGGAGACTCCATTAGTACAAACTCCCAGGCAGCCATTACAGATAAGACTACACTTAATGCCCGCTTTTCGGCAACTACATTTTCCAGGACAACCACTTTTACATCGGCAAAAAATTGATTTTAACAACTCGCTAGGAGCTGGAGGATTCAAGGTCGTAATCGGTTGTAAGTTTCCATCGACTCCTCGCTTGCAACCCCATATTTCAGGAGGCAGTTGGTTTTCAAGCCACTTTTGTACTTGATGGAATAGGTACTCTGTAAGAGTGATATTTTGCTGATACTTTGGTAGGGGGGAGGGAAGAAAGATCTGGTTTCGGCTTGGTACTAGATTTCAGAAAAACTGAGAATCGATAAGAAAGAGAGGCCATAATACAGGATATTAAACACGCGAGCTTTTTCATTACGATATCGTCCTAGTGCGGTAATAACATAACCCGACGAAGTATGTTTGCAAACATTTGTAGGGATTTATGTCATGCTAATGAAGCATTCGAATTTAGTAAGGTTATGTTTATTTTTTAATTTGACCAAAGAGTTGTCATGTGCCAGAAATAGCGGAATACAGAATATTATTTCAAAAAACTATAAATTTTAGTAAATAAATAAATAAATATTTCAATTGTGCCAAATTATTAAGTAATAAAAATACGATAACTTTACATTTAATATATATCATCACATCATCAGCCTATCTCAGTCAGTGGACGAAGGCCTCTCCTATTAAACTAAGCGTAAAGACGCATTTGGAGGTAAATGCCCTTAATCGCCACGCTGTACGCTGGGCAAGCGGATTGGCGATCGCAGTAATGTGTCTACTAGGATGACGCTGTTGCCCATCATCAATGAAATCAAAGAATTGTCAATGACATTTCAATCCCTTAGTCGACTCTTATGACACCCGCGGGAAGAGTTGGGGTGGTGACAAATGTATTCTTGGTGCCGTCGCCACACGGCATTTAATATATTAAGTAATTATATTAAATGTAAAGTTATCGTATTTTTATTTTATGCTAATAGTTAATAATTCGCAAGTTTTTTTTATATTGGCTGTTTGGTGATAGACTCGCTGCCTTGGTAATTTGCACGCGTTTAAAACTTTCCTTATGTATGCGCGCGCTGTATTATACAGGTCGATCAATCCAAATGGGTCAGTATGGAGGTTTTGGAAACCATAACATAGCGAAATCTTGTCTTAGGAACCATGAGATCGATTTTAGTAAGAAGAAAAATTGCTTTCATATATTTTCAAAAATACGTGCTCCCGGCCCAGGAATTGAACCTGGACTTTTTGAAAAATAAAATTTCGTTATTTTCATTTGGATATCGGTTGTGTAGCTCTTAAATAGTAAACTTTACTAAGAAACATGATATTTAAAACTAATCAAATGCATTGTTTTATAACAATGAAGCGCAATACCGCCTCAAGTGTAATGACCAACTTGCACACTTGTATCATAATGTACTATTATGTTATTGCGACCCTTCACATAGAGTTTGACCAAAGTGTGTAAAAACATTCGGCATGTAAACACCTGTCATTAGATAATTTAATATGGTAATACGAAGTACCCAAGTATTATTAATCGTAAATAATGCCCTCATGTAGATTACACGCGTTAATGCTCCACCTCAATGTTTAAAGTAAACCACGAAATAAATTTCCTTTAACGAAATTTCCGTTGAAAACCGCAAAACGAAAATAGCCGCAGCGAGCGTGACGCTGACGACGGTTGTCCGTCCGTCCGTCGCTACTCCTCATTATAAAACCTCCTAAATTTGTCACACGTCGTTAGAAGATAGTCAACTGAATAAATATAGAACAACCCATAGTTTTAACGAAATAGACATTGCCATAAATAAACAGCAAAATGTAGGTCATCATATACAGTCAAATAAGTAAGTATCGAAAGAATAAAAAAATATGAAAATGTTAATGTTTGCTACGCCCATCAGGGTTCATGTGTCACATGTAAAATATTGTCCATGAGTGCAATTTAATAAATAAATGATCCGCTCATAACTATGTGACGACGTTCTTATTACACAGGATTAGAGTGCACTGGGACATATTTTTCAGCATTTTTGTGTACACCTTATTTTGACTTTAACTGTACCTACTGATTAAAATAGTAGTTGAAATGTGTTGTGCTATTTTTAATAATATTTATTTGTTCTTACCTATATAAGGTCCTAATTTATTAGTTGCAGATATTTTAACACATGATACTTTACATTAAAATAATTAACTTTAAATATAAATTAAGAAATCTTTTCATGTGACTTTTTCGATTTCATTTTCCTAACAAAAACATTAATAATAATTTCGTCTAAAAAAAATCATCATGTACATTATCACATGTCACAATAACACTGTCTGTCATGTCATCAAACGACACAATCCAACGGAAAATAACATGACATTGACAATCAAGTATTTCATTTATCGACGTGAAGTGGCCAGTTTCAGTTAAGTGGTACGTAAAAGAAGTACGAGAATCTGTTCAGAGAGTTTTCATTTAATAATCACATAAACAGGGTGTACTTACGTAGCAAATTTGTTTTTCCGTTTTCTCCAAAAAAACATCGTAAAAGCTATAATGTTTTACGGTTTAATATACTCCAGAGACCGAGTACTATCAGCTGTAAAAATATCTGCATCTAATAAATTAGGACCTTATATATAACGTTATAATTATAAATCTATAGGTCCCGCCATCCAAATCAGTCGTAGTTATAACAATAGTACTTACAGAAAAAAAATGTATATGTTTTAATTTATTAAATTTTACCATGATTCAACGCCTTAACCATGAGCGTATTCCTGAGGTATAATTTTGTGCTCTGTAATGAATTCGGTTCTCTCATGTTTCATGTTACACCGTTTATGAATTGAAAGTGCAATCAATTATGTACACCCAGCTGCGTAAATGGATAGATACCTAAACCATGAATTAATATTTTAAGAATGACGGTCATATGCAGAGCTGCCATAGATATATGTACTGTAATAGCTCTATTTTATTTTTATCTACAGGCATATCATAATTTCCCTGTTATGTATTCAGAAGCGGTAATGTAATGACCTATATTAAGAGACCGGTGACTGTGGCTGTATCATAATGTTAACATTAAAGTACAGACAGAGTACAGTGCATCATAATGTTGACATTAAAGTATCGTCGTCATGACATTAATTTTAACATTATGAAGTCAACTTCTTTTTGTTGTTTTTTTTTCAATAAATATTTATTGTATATCCATCCTTACTCAAATTGAGTGATTTCAACTGATTTGAATTTTTATATTAAGAGGTAATTACTTAGTGGATATCAATGAAAATAAAGGTAAATTGTCATTCTAAACTTATGATATGGATGTAGATAAAGTTATGTATGTGACTGTACATAATTAGGCATTAAACACTCGTGTGATCTTATTATTAAACTCGCCTACGGCTCGTTTCATAAAACCACACTCATGTTTAATGCCTCTTATTATGCGCCAGCCACATAAATAACTATTACCTATGCCTATGGTATATCGAGTTAAATGAATTGGTGAGAATGGTGATCTACACTGATCGAATACATTACGATGTAGATTATATGTTAATAAGTAAAAGTATGCCACAGAGTTCTGAATCGTAAACTAGAGTTAAACAGCCATTTAGTCTAATCATTGGGACAGAACATCGTTGATTCAATCGACGGTGTTATTTTCTAAAAAGCTTAAATCGCATTGTTACTGATACGGCCTTAAGATCCTTTTGAAGTTAGCGTTTCAATTGAAAATATGGCCTATGGCACACGAACCATAAATAATAAATTGCAAGAGGTTATTGTAATTGTTGGTTGTGTAACGTCTTGACATTTGGGCACCGACTAACCATCTACCTATGCTCCTATAGTAACAGCGTAATACTGCAATGCAACAAGTAACATGCAATGCAACATGTCACCATTGTTACCCGATCTTCGAACCCCGCGCAAATATGTAGTTCTAATGGTTTTGAAAACGGATCGCCATATCGATATGTTACAAGTTTGTCTTCCATAAATAATGAGGAGCGTGTGACAAGGTACCAAAATAAATGGGTACATCTCATTTAGTTTTGAGACCTAGGTTAGAGAGGTACAATGTGCATTAACCATTTTATGATGTTGCATACAATCCCAGGATCCCGGGATTTAAATAATAAACTATATTAATTTTAAGAAGCCGACTCCATACTTGCATAACTTTTTTCGGACTTTTGCTAATTGCAGGTATGTAACTCCCGAATTTCCAAACCCTGGTTATTACTGCACAAGGACGATAACGTAATGAAAACACAAGGTTTTTTAATATTTTGGATTATGAGCCTAACCACTTCTCGCACGCGTAAAAAAGCACCAACTGGACTGAAGGAGTAATAAATATCTTCAACGCACTATACCCTCATAGACCTTTTCTGGCAACCTTACTCCCAAAAGCAAAACAACACTGTTAGTAGAGTTCGATCCTAATAAGGATAGTACTTACATTACTATACAAGTGCGAAAAAAACGTTCGAAATGAGTGGCGATGAATTAAAACATGATCGAAGCGAGTGTTTCAAATCGACACGAGTTACGGATTGGCACGTATGGAACGTCGTTTTTCAGTAAAGATGGCCCTTCGAAGTTTCGACCTGACAAGAAATTTAACTCTCAAAAACATCATCAGTACTGAAAAAAATATTTTTATTGAGTCTACTCTACCACCGGTGTCAGATACAAGTTTAATCGGTAACTGTTTTTTTTTCTTTGCTGTTTGTTTTTTTATACTAAAAACTCCGGTGCTATTTCAGGGATTTTTTAATTACTTACCGGTTACGACTGTTTCGAGTCCTGTACCATATATGATAATGACACAGATAAAGATAACAAACGTACTCGTAAAGAAGTTGTGGGTAATATGTGGTATATTACATATTACCTACAACTTACAGTTACTGTAATACTATTAAGATCTGCTTCAAGTATTGTTGTACTTAAAACACGCGTTTATTGCCCCGTTGAACTCGCTTTGTGCGATACCTTGCCGCCTTTACTTCTGAGAATTAGAGGAAGTCATGATAAACCGTAGATCCGTAGAGGTCTACTAGGAAAAACAAGCATTATTCAGATTATTAGATAGAGGGAAATATATCATGATGAATTTTATTTTATGTTCGCATTATTATTTATTTTATTTTAGTATATTTTTTCGATCTTTCGGCGTTGCTCAGTATATTCACCTCACCCCGCTTATACCTACACCATGTATTTTGAAGATGCAGTAATAAAAGAAAATATGAATATGCTTGTTCACGGATCTAATATAGAAAATGGTTCAGTTACGATTTACATATTTTTTTAATGATCATTATTTATGCTTTGCACAATCATCTTTTTTCAGGACTGCGGGCATTTTCTTAAGATTTCATGATATAAATAAAATAATTAAAAAATTAAAAAACACGACTGCCGTTTTAAGCGAACTGAAAAGTAACAAATAATTCCTTCTTCAGGTTAATTCTTGTGAGCGTATCTACATATAAGCGCTTGTCTTATTACTTACGATATTTTGTTTCGATTGCAGTCGGGGAACCTCCATATATTTATATTTTCCGTAATGAAAGGTTCCCCGACTGCAACCGAAACAAAATATAGTAAGTAATGAGACAAGTGCCTATTATGTAGACACGCTCACAAGAATTAACCTGAAGAAGGAATTAGTTGTTACTTTTCAGTTCGCTTAAAACGGCAGTCGTGTTTTTTTTTTTTTTAATTATTTTATTTATTTGAAACCTTTTAGTGAATCTGGAGATTCCTTAAAGTTGGATGGAATTTCGGGCTGAAACTTTGCTCCGGGGGCCCGAGAAGTTCCAATCCTGCTAATTTTGGGCGAAGCCGAAGGGCACGCCGCGTGAGGGCTGGAGCATTACCGGAACCAATGTAAATATAATTAAAAAATTAAAAAACACGACTGCCGTTTTAAGCGAACTGAAAAGTAACAAATAATTCCTTCTTCAGGTTAATTCTTGTGAGCGTATCTACATATAAGCGCTTGTCTTATTACTTACGATATTTTGTTTCTAATGCAGTCGGGGAACCTCCATATATTTATATTTTCCGTAATGAAAGGTTCCCCGACTGCAACCGAAACAAAATATAGTAAGTAATGAGACAAGTGCCTATTATGTAGACACGCTCACAAGAATTAACCTGAAGAAGGAATTATTTGTTACTTTTCAGTTCGCTTAAAACGGCAGTCGTGTTTTTTAATTTTTTAATTATTTTATTTATTTGAAACCTTTTAGTGAATCTGGAGATTCCTTAAAGTTGGATGGAATTTCGGGCTGAAACTTTGCTCCGGGGGCCCGAGAAGTTCCAATCCTGCTAATTTTGGGCGAAGCCGAAGGGCACGCCGCGTGAGGGCTGGAGCATTACCGGAACCAATGTAAATCTATTTTGAGCGAGTAAATTGACCTACCGTGCTTCTTCTTCAAGCACCCCAGCATCTTAATAAACCGATATCCGTGTAGGGCCCAAGGCACAACGGGCGAGTCCGCAACTCCACACGGTCCTCACAACCGTCTCTCTTAACTATTATCGAAATCGAATAATCGAACCAGAGGGCCCAACGGTTGGCATCGAACTCCAGCGAGGACTGAAAGTCGAGCTCCGCGTAGGGCCAGCGGCCAAAAGCGGCAGTCAGAGGGGCGCCAGCTTGCGAGGCCGAAGGCCGAGCCGCCAAAGCCCAGCACTACCACGTCAGCCGACGGAATAGTGTAACGTTAAAATGGATCCGACGATCGTTTTGAAAACCTGCGAAGGCCATATCGGCCCTATGGCCTTCGCAGGCCTGAATTGTCCCTCAGAGACCGCTGGCTTGCGAGGCCGAAAGGTGAGCCCCCGGCCCGGACCACTGGAGCCAGAGTCCAGAGAGAAGACTTTCACTTAGATGGCCCAAGTGTCACTTGGAAGAAATTTAAAGCAAGGTCAAAGAAGGAGCTGCAAGAAAATTGAGCTACCAAGCTTCTAAATAAGCCCAGCTCCACAATAGGGCCGAAGGCTTGGAGCGTCACTATCGGGGTGCTTCAAACGCGAGCCCGGTGGGTCGGAGGCTCAACGAGTCAGTCCAAGCGGTACAACCGCCCTTCTTAACTGCCTTAACAATCGAAGCTATAGTGCCCAGCTCTTCCACACTACGTGATGAAATAGTTTAACATCAAAACGAATCAGAGATCCGCAGACCCAACGATCGTTTCCACAACCTGCGAAGGCTGCGGACCGTGCTCCGCGTAGGGCCGAAAGCCCGAAGTGTCCCCCAAAGGGGCGCCGGCTTGCAAGGCCGAAGGCCAAGCTACCAGACCCCAGCGCTCCTTCGCAATACGATGGAAAAGTGTATTATTAAAACAAATCTCAGGGCCGCAGGGCCAAAAATTTATTTGGAGAAAATGCGGAGGCTAAAAGCCGAGCGCCGCGTAGGGTCAAAGGCCTGGAGCGCGGCCCGACGGCCGCTTGCCTGTTAGGGCGAAGGCCGAGCTGCGTGAGACTCAATTTACCAGGCAAACCTACCTTCCTTCTTCTTACCAACTCCCCTGCAGAAATGTTAAGGCCTAACCTGGCCCTGGAACGGTGAAATCTTCCCCCCCTTTAGTGTTCCCCTCCAGCCGCGCCATATCATCTGACTAAGCTCGTTTTCTAGTGGCGTCACAACACCTATCATGTACCTAATTTAATCACTTATAAGATGTACTACGTAGTTTGAGAGATACGAGACTTTTAATCTGGGCCGGCGTTTTTCATCCAAAATAAGTTATTCATACAATTTTTGTTACCATTTGTTGTACCATTTAAAATTGTATGCGCATGGTACAACACGTATAACAATTTTGTTTGGCCACAATGCTGTTGTGATTGTATTTTTAAGGGACATTCCTCTGATATGCGAATGATATCTCGAAATCCCCAATATTTGTGAGTACGTTATTTTTTTGATATTGTATTCTGGCCATTCTCCGCAACGCTGGCCCAATACTTGTTGGGAACTTCTCATACATCCTTGATTTCTTCGCAGATGTTTGCAGGTTCCCTTACGATGTTTTCCTACACCGTAAAGCACTTTGTGTACAGTACTGGACAAAATTTTAGGTTCACACCACGATTTTGATACGAAATCGACTCTTTGGTTTATCATCATTTTTCCAGCACTTAAGTCGACACTTGTTTAAAGTAATATGTGACTAATTATTGAGCTATTTCTTTTTGATTGACCGTTACTTTCGTTTTGAACAGTTTGGAGGCAGCTGTGGCAGCTAGCAGTCATGTCATCATGAAAATTCGTTTGCCTATGAATTATTATCGGATCCAATGTATAAAATTGTTCAGTTTCTATGGAAAATTAATATTAAATAGATCTTGAAATTTTGTTGTAAACACTGAAAAAAAAATCCCCCGCAAGTGTATTTTGTATCGAAATCAATGGAGTGAACTTAAACTTTTGACCGGTATCTACTAACTGTATATCAAATGATATATCGCACATAAGTTATTTGAAAAACTCATCGGTACGAGCCGGGGATTGAACCCACGACCGCTGCGTAGC
This sequence comes from Thaumatotibia leucotreta, assembly GCA_025490895.1. NCBI lineage: Eukaryota > Metazoa > Arthropoda > Insecta > Lepidoptera > Tortricidae > Thaumatotibia > Thaumatotibia leucotreta. The sequence goes on along the minus strand of JALPQI010016160.1, from coordinate 23,168 downwards.
AGCCGTGCAGTTTACCCCCTTGACCACAAGCGCGTATGTACAATGTATCTGTTTCATACACACTTAGCGGTCAAGAAGATGTGTCAACTGTGACAGTCATGTAGGCTTCGAAGAAAAACTTCAATAGTGCGATGTAGAACATTTCGAGTTTTCTCTTCAAACATATATTTAAACATATAACTTGTATATATATTTATAATTTGCATATAAAATGATTTTTTTATTTATTTGAAACCTTTTAGTGAATCTGGAGATTCCTTAAAGTTGGATGGAATTTCGGGCTGAAACTTTGCTCCGGGGGCCCGAGAAGTTCCAATCCTGCTAATTTTGGGCGAAGCCGAAGGGCACGCCGCGTGAGGGCTGGAGCATTACCGGAACCAATGTAAATCTATTTTGAGCGAGTAAATTGACCTACCGTGCTTCTTCTTCAAGCACCCCAGCATCTTAATAAACCGATATCCGTGTAGGGCCCAAGGCACAACGGGCGAGTCCGCAACTCCACACGGTCCTCACAACCGTCTCTCTTAACTATTATCGAAATCGAATAATCGAACCAGAGGGCCCAACGGTTGGCATCGAACTCCAGCGAGGACTGAAAGTCGAGCTCCGCGTAGGGCCAGCGGCCAAAAGCGGCAGTCAGAGGGGCGCCAGCTTGCGAGGCCGAAGGCCGAGCCGCCAAAGCCCAGCACTACCACGTCAGCCGACGGAATAGTGTAACGTTAAAATGGATCCGACGATCGTTTTGAAAACCTGCGAAGGCCATATCGGCCCTATGGCCTTCGCAGGCCTGAATTGTCCCTCAGAGACCGCTGGCTTGCGAGGCCGAAAGGTGAGCCCCCGGCCCGGACCACTGGAGCCAGAGTCCAGAGAGAAGACTTTCACTTAGATGGCCCAAGTGTCACTTGGAAGAAATTTAAAGCAAGGTCAAAGAAGGAGCTGCAAGAAAATTGAGCTACCAAGCTTCTAAATAAGCCCAGCTCCACAATAGGGCCGAAGGCTTGGAGCGTCACTATCGGGGTGCTTCAAACGCGAGCCCGGTGGGTCGGAGGCTCAACGAGTCAGTCCAAGCGGTACAACCGCCCTTCTTAACTGCCTTAACAATCGAAGCTATAGTGCCCAGCTCTTCCACACTACGTGATGAAATAGTTTAACATCAAAACGAATCAGAGATCCGCAGACCCAACGATCGTTTCCACAACCTGCGAAGGCTGCGGACCGTGCTCCGCGTAGGGCCGAAAGCCCGAAGTGTCCCCCAAAGGGGCGCCGGCTTGCAAGGCCGAAGGCCAAGCTACCAGACCCCAGCGCTCCTTCGCAATACGATGGAAAAGTGTATTATTAAAACAAATCTCAGGGCCGCAGGGCCAAAAATTTATTTGGAGAAAATGCGGAGGCTAAAAGCCGAGCGCCGCGTAGGGTCAAAGGCCTGGAGCGCGGCCCGACGGCCGCTTGCCTGTTAGGGCGAAGGCCGAGCTGCGTGAGACTCAATTTACCAGGCAAACCTACCTTCCTTCTTCTTACCAACTCCCCTGCAGAAATGTTAAGGCCTAACCTGGCCCTGGAACGGTGAAATCTTCCCCCCCTTTAGTGTTCCCCTCCAGCCGCGCCATATCATCTGACTAAGCTCGTTTTCTAGTGGCGTCACAACACCTATCATGTACCTAATTTAATCACTTATAAGATGTACTACGTAGTTTGAGAGATACGAGACTTTTAATCTGGGCCGGCGTTTTTCATCCAAAATAAGTTATTCATACAATTTTTGTTACCATTTGTTGTACCATTTAAAATTGTATGCGCATGGTACAACACGTATAACAATTTTGTTTGGCCACAATGCTGTTGTGATTGTATTTTTAAGGGACATTCCTCTGATATGCGAATGATATCTCGAAATCCCCAATATTTGTGAGTACGTTATTTTTTTGATATTGTATTCTGGCCATTCTCCGCAACGCTGGCCCAATACTTGTTGGGAACTTCTCATACATCCTTGATTTCTTCGCAGATGTTTGCAGGTTCCCTTACGATGTTTTCCTACACCGTAAAGCACTTTGTGTACAGTACTGGACAAAATTTTAGGTTCACACCACGATTTTGATACGAAATCGACTCTTTGGTTTATCATCATTTTTCCAGCACTTAAGTCGACACTTGTTTAAAGTAATATGTGACTAATTATTGAGCTATTTCTTTTTGATTGACCGTTACTTTCGTTTTGAACAGTTTGGAGGCAGCTGTGGCAGCTAGCAGTCATGTCATCATGAAAATTCGTTTGCCTATGAATTATTATCGGATCCAATGTATAAAATTGTTCAGTTTCTATGGAAAATTAATATTAAATAGATCTTGAAATTTTGTTGTAAACACTGAAAAAAAAATCCCCCGCAAGTGTATTTTGTATCGAAATCAATGGAGTGAACTTAAACTTTTGACCGGTATCTACTAACTGTATATCAAATGATATATCGCACATAAGTTATTTGAAAAACTCATCGGTACGAGCCGGGGATTGAACCCACGACCGCTGCGTAGCAGCCGTGCATTTTACCCCCTTGACCACAAGCGCGTATGTACAATGTATCTGTTTCATACACACTTAGCGGTCAAGAAGATGTGTCAACTGTGACAGTCATGTAGGCTTCGAAGAAAAACTTCAATAGTGCGATGTAGAACATTTCGAGTTTTCTCTTCAAACATATATTTAAACATATAACTTGTATATATATTTATAATTTGCATATAAAATGATTTCATTTGATACCCAAATCATAGCATTTTGATGACATATTATTCTTGGCGCTTTAATTGTATTTTAATGAATCTGGCTTTTCTAGAATAAGTAACAAACATGTAAGTTAAATACATATTCGTAATTGCAGTTCAAAGCTCTTCATTTTGATACCAAACTCGATAGGTTTTTTCAAAATTGATTTTTTTTGGTCAGACATTATTGAATTTATAGGCCGCCATATTGTTTTTAACGTGACGTCACATATCCTATGTTACCCGCGACGTCACGAGGATTCTAATGATACCTTACACTATTAAAAACGGTTAAGTGGTCGCGAAGATCTGCGTGTTTAAAGAAAATATGAAACATACATAGGGACTGAACACATATACTCTCCTTTTGGCAGTCGTGTAAAAACTGCCCTCTAACGAGTTGCTCTGGCACTACTGTTTATTTTCGTCTTCAGCGTGTTGCTTGTAGCTGAATCGACGCGACGCAGCTCCGCAGTTAGGTAGTTCGGTCTTTGTAAGTGCCTAATGCCATGGTTTCTCTATAGATGGCGCTTTCAACTCAACCTGAAATATCATTGAATATAGTCATTATATTGTTACCCTCTAATGAATATGCTAATGGTCCTGAAACCCATAAGTTTTAATTTGGAGTCACCTTGCTGCTCTTAATTAAGTGGGTTCTTCTCGGAAAATTACTATGTTTAATGCTTCGTAAATTGGTATATTCTGACTTTGTAGGATATTTGGTTATTTTATGTAAGAAACAAGAAACTGTTTTTCGAGAAAGGAAGTGACGTTAATTTAAAATAAAGCTGGTGTTATTTGGTGGCTGTAACTCCTTGTTACGTGTCTCTAATTATATAATACTTTAACCCATGGAATGCCGCTGTCACAAATTTGCTTATCGATTAATGACTTTAATTATTTTAAATTGTAGTCCAAATTTCTTGAGATCCGTCACTCGGCACTCCAGCACCAAAAACTAACTTAATTAACTTTAATTACGCGTCAATACTTGCGAACCTGTCAATTATTATATAAGTTTCGAATCCTTGAGTCTGGGCACTGAAAAAAAAAACCAAGAACGATAGTTAAATCAAATCAATCCAAGTATTCAATAAAATTACGTTTACTAACGCCCTATGAAATGAGCGAAGCGAAGATTAATAAATGATGGCATTCAATTTCAGAAATAGACGGATAGGTCAATCTAATTTAACACCATACCTACTCTGTCCAACAAAGCTGCATTTTTAAATATTATTTGGGTACCAATTCAAAGGAAAATACCATAGATATATTGAGGTACTATTTTGCAAGCATAAATTCTGATTTTTGAAGGTAATTTTGCAATGCCTCGTAATTGCTGCTTTATAATTGCAATAAAAAATATAATTCATAACTTAACTTGTTAGCACATCTTTACCAATAAACTAAGACAACCAACAAAAATATAGCCCCATAGGGTAGGTACCTTTTCATTCAACGAACTAGGTACTGGTAAAAGATACAAAGCAACAAATCCATACATGGAAACCGAATATTTTTTACCGTTCATACTATATTATCATACTTTCAAACTAAAATGTCGTATTTTTTTTTTGGATTAGATCTAGTTTGAAAATTATTGTAATTTTTGATGATTTAAACGCAATTTTGAAAAAAAAATATCTTAGTTTTTTAATTAATCGGTTTCCTCATATTATTACACTGTGTGTTACACACACATGTTTACAAACAAAGACATATTATGCATGTTATGATATCCTACATTCCTATATAGGTATGTAGGATTATGACTGGTTGAATAGCATCCATAACCGAAACGAACGTAGATAGGAGAACAAACAGCCCACGAATTGCACAGAGAGGTAATTTGCGTAAGTAAGTACGTGGAATTACGATACTTACATCTTCTCGAACACAGTCTCCGCCTAATGATCGTGCAGAGAGGGCATATATCTACATATCTACCGCGGGAATTGTAATTTAAATTTTAAAGTGTTAGGAACGCGATCTGGGAGAGCTTAGGGCGACTTTACACTTGATTTATAGGCGCAGGTAACGGTGGAAAAATTTAAATTTGGTGGCGCGCCGCGTGCCCGCCGCCATAACGCGGGTTACTTCGGAACTTGCTGCACCAGCCCGCAATAATGACCACTTCTGCATAAAAAGACTAGTAATTAAATAAGTAATTTCATTTTATTCCAGCGCTGAGCGTCCAGAACCGCGTTTGTTGAACACGATTCCATACGGATTTCGACGTGAGAGTTCCTAAGAGTGGTAACATTACTTAAACCGTAAGTTTGAAAAAGCTTTTTCATTGATTACCGATGTAAGCTTGGGGATGAATTGCTAAAATATTATCTTAGATAAGAAGAATAAGTTAAAAAACGAACATCTCTCTCAAACTATATTAGGTATTATTATACCAGAACACGCAGACACGTTTCACTGTTCCTTCCTTATGTTATACTATGTGAACTTATTAAGGGCAATAAAGTGTTTATTATTAATACTTATTTTTTACGCACATTACTAAATTTTTGTTTATAGTGGTTATGAAAATATAGATCGTTCTAACATCGTAATTAATCTATTGAATCGAATTGAATCGATTATATATTTATACTCGTAATATCCAATTTTCAGTTGAAATAATGTCGATCTCTTGAAAACGACATTGATGTCAAGAAATTCCGAAATAATAAACATATATATATATTATTACATATGAATAATATTTTTCCTATACCCAAATCAACTTTTATGAAAGTAGCTACTTTACGACATTTAAGTCATACAAATTATTGACTCTGACTAATTATTATTACGAAACTATGGACCTCGTTGAGTATTTTATGCGAGATGATAGTTTAGATAGGCGCAGAATACGAGCGTGTAAGTATTTAATTTATGTGCGGCTGCGGCTAACATCTGCCGCCTGCATATTCAGGCTTGTACCGAACTTTCCGAAGACATGCGCCACTGATGTACTAAGAGGCGACGGAAAATGCCCTAGTTTTGTCAACAAACGAGTTAAACCGTTCCACTGCTCCTTGCTTGTTTGATGATATTTTAGTTGACGGATTTAGTGAACTCAGAGTAGGATCTTGCACTCATTAACAACCCGAAAAAACCTCTGTAATTGTTAATATAATTATTCAAATACCCTTAGTTGGACATAATATATTTACTTACAGCACATCACGTCATCAGCTTATCTCAGTCCACTGCTGGACGTAGGCCTCTCCTATTAACTATGCGTATATACACATTAGGAGGTATAAGCCCATAAACACCACGCTGATGGGTAAGAGAATTGGCCATCGCAGTAATGTGTCCATTATGATGACGCTGCTGCCCATCATCAATTTTCTACCAAAGAATGGTTAATTACACGTCAATCCCTTAGTTGACTCTTACGACACCCGCGAGAAGAGTTGCGGCGGTGACAAATGTAGGTATTCTTACTGCCGTCACCAGAATACTAATTTAATTCCAGATACCTTTGTTACCCTTAACAGAGGTATCTGGAACGAAACAATTTACTTGGCTCATAAGGCCTTGAAAGTTAAATAGTTACACCCCCATGTTTGTGATGCATATCTGGGATACAGAATACATCAAATAAATAACAATGAAAAGTGTAGCATGTGATATATTTATGTAGTCGCTAAATCGCCTCTACCTTAAGGAGGTAACAAAGGCTGCACCATAAGTTTCTTGAGCTAAGAGTAGCATGAGGAAACTAGCAATTTAGTCAAGATTGTGAAACTTTCTAAAGTTGGTTAAGTTAACAAGAATATTCTAACTTATGTACTTGTATAGTTCCGAGACATTTTTATAGTATAGACGGTAAAGTAAGTGCTGGTACGTATACTTGAATTACTCCTAATTTTTATTCGATTTTGAACTAAAACAATGTTGTATATTTACAAAGTATGGAGACAAAATAGGAAAAAAATAAAATAAAAGCCGAAACGGAAGAATAGTAGCTTGGAGTTTGAAAAACAATGTGTTAGGCTATTCTGTGGTACATTATGGCAAGTTTTTAGACACTTATTAAGTTTTTAATGGTTCATCAACATCGCAACTCCCGTGAGGTTTACAGCATTCGTAGGTTATGGTAAGTTCGTAATATAAGACGTCTGTTTGTTTGCCACTGTCATCATGGTGTAAAAATATTATACTAAAAGTACCATTAGGAACATGTAATTTAGGATCTTGTAGGTACCAGTTATCGACTTGTGCATTTCATGACTCAAAGCATTGAAAGTAGGTAAACAAATACTTACAAAAGATACAACCGAGGGGGTGATTTAATTACTTATGTCAAATATTTGAATAGGGTAATAACTTCTTAACTAAGTATTCCTATCTGAACTTTTCGAATCTTCCCAACTATTCCATCGATTACAACAATTGTGTTTACATAATATATAACAAATATTACCTAATGAATAATATTCTCCTTCAGAATCACTTCACCTTATTACATTGGGGCTAAGAAAAATAAAATTATTATTATTGTAAAAGACGTTCCTTAATAATATCGTAAGACGGGGTCCCGAGAGACCTCGCGCACGTCTGAAAACGAACTTGACGCGCCCCACCCGGCGCCCACGGGGACCACTGTGCAAACAAAATACTTCTAGTATTCTTCCAGATCCAGACCTTAAAAATAATGTTTTAGCCTCTTTTCTCCTGACGAGTTCTTGATACTGTCATATACATAAATCTTGCAGTCCCTAAGGCTTCAGCCTAATTATGCATGTAATTAGCATTCCCAAAAACCTACTATGTAGATTCCGTTCACAGGGAAAATGTTTAAGCATACTGGTTCACTAGTTACATTTACGGGCGTTAACATGTATTTTCAGACCGATTCGAGTGACAAAGCTTCACTAAAACTGACACTTAAGCGGGATGATCTTTGTTCACCGAGCGAATGACTGCAAAAAAGCAAGAAGTTACAGTTTCGTTGTAATAATACTCTCTGAATCAGTGCAAGGGCCTTAATTGAGGTTCGTCCAATCCCGCCCGAGGCCTATCCTATCCGCCTTACAGCTCGGCGCAGTAATAAAATAAGCAGTTTTTCCGATTCGACGTTTTATCTTGTCGCTTCGTATTCTTCAGGCAACGTTCGAAGGGAGCGGCGTCGGTCTCTAGCGGGTTCCCGAAGAATTAGCTTACCATGCGCGAAGCAAATCGAATATTGCCCGCAAGTAGGTACGCCTGATACTGGTTTAATTAAAAACTTTAGCTGAACCAATAAATTGTAAGAACTTGCTCTTGAGTTGTATATTTGTAATTTATTTACTTATTTAATATTCTTTCCTATACATGTAGCTAACGGTTTACGTTATTTAAGTTAAGTGCTTCGGATGGCTGGTAGGTACCTGTATGGGAGAAGGAGCTCTGTCCTACTGATCAAATTGTTTATTCCTCAGGAACACAAATATTTTGTATCTATTATAACTTTAGGTAAATTAACCAATAAATTTAATGTTTGAAAGTTGCTAAACACCAACCTAAGTATTTGTTAAAATATATATCTGATACAACTGTCTAATACAGCCGACTATATTTTCTTTATTTATTTATTTTACCTACCTAAGTTGTAGACTTAGGTATTACCAGTAGGACGAGTTTATTACAGAGCGTCACATCTATCATAAACAAACTTACCCGTTTTAGGCTAGCCTGCCTACATTGCCAGTTAAATAAAAGCTCTTCATTAGTCAGATGCGAAACAAAAATCTAAGTATCTAACACAAAACCTAGGCTAGCTTAGAAAGTGTTCTTTATCTACATTATGTCAAAAAGTTTCTAGACATTATCCAATTAAAACTTAAAAATCAAACACAAGTCATCAAAAGTGTTTGATGCTTATTTGCTAACGTCTAAAATCAGTATTCGAGCTTTAATGTATAAAGACAAAACAAAGTTGTAAGTACAATGTAAATACAAAATCTTGTTGCAGATCAAATAAGTCGCCGCGGCTTTTCATTTTACATTTAAATCAGTTCTACATTTTCATTCCATTGTCTTTCATCGAATGTTACAATGTTTGCAGCGAACAAGATTAAAATTATGTTTTTTATACCGTGGACTAAAACGACAGCTAATTTACAAAACCAATTTTATTTTTATTTAAGCGTAGTTTCAGATTAAAATATTTAAAAGAAAGCACGGCATAAAATAAATATAAATTCTCGTCAAAAATTACATTAAGGTTTTAATAATTACATTATTAAAATTAATAACATATTCAAGCTTTCATCGTTGACTACAGGTAAATATTTACTCTTTCATTCACTACTTCATTTCAGTCATTTACTAACGACCGTTGGAGTTCCGTTGATTTATTATACAGGGTGGAAAGGGACGACGTTCCTTCCCGCTACCTACCGAGTCTACCAACCATTACGATGAACTTTCAGTATGGGACCAACATCGAAATATAAAAAAAAAAAACGGCCAAGTGCGAGTCGGACTCGCGCGCGAAGGGTTCCGTACCATTATCAATTTATTATTAAAAAATACAGTTAAATCAACCTACCTCAAAAACTATAGGAGATTATTTAATCAAACCAAAAATCGTTGATAGAGTTTATTAATGTGCATAACATATATTTTTTTTAGAATTTTATATCGCGTAGTTTAAAAAATAGAGGGGGGGGGACACATTTTTCAGACTTTGAGAGCTGATATCTCGAAAACGATCTGCTTAAATAAAAATGAGATTAATAAACCTTCATATCATTTTCAAAGACCTTTCTATTAATACCCCACACGCTTATATACAACTAAAAAAAATTTCAATCCCTCAGTTACATGTATGGAGGGCCCCCACCCCAATGGTTTTTTTTTACAATTTAGTATCATAATCCTGTAGCGGTTCATACAACACATGTCCTTACCAAATTTCGTTACTGTAGCATTTATAGTTTCCGAGTAAATCGGCTGTGACAGACGGACAGACGGACAGACGGACATGACGAATCTATAAGGGTTCCGTTCCGGAACCCTAAAAATAACCCCTCGTACAAAGTGAGTGATTAGTTAGAGTTCAATAGTATGGAAAAGTCAATTTTCCATGTACGCTTTCGATGTTGGTCCCATACTGAAAGTTCATCGTAATGGTTGGTAGACTCGGTCAGTAGCGGGAAGGAACGTCGTCCCTTTCCACCCTGTATAGAATTCCTATCTTTCTTCCAGCTCCGGTCCGGTATCAGATCAGCTCCCTATCATCATAATTTAATATTACCACGCAATCGGAAACAAAAAACTAGTGGGCCATTCCAGACACAAAATAAATAAATATAATTGTATATGTATAATAAAATGTATTTATTTGGTGTAATAGATTTTTCTGCCCTCCGGCCGGCAAACAGCACTTTGCCGACCGCTGCGCTAAACTAACTTGCCGCCAGCCGGCTCCGAAAAATAATATACACACCTCGGCCGTTAAATGGGATCGCCTCGGCCTACAATTACACGTCATCCGAGACATTTCCCACTTAAAAGGCCTTGGCATGTAATCTACTATTTTGAAATAGATACTTTATAGTACTTTAATATGTATAGGACATATTAAAACCTACAGACAGTAGACTAAACGTGGCGATAAAATATTCTGTTTTGAAATATAAGTAGCTATATATAAAAGGTATAACATATGTATTTTAATGTCGTATGAAATATTGTCCTGCAGAATTATTCCACTTACATATTTCTCTAGAAAATAGACGTGGATAATTCGTTCCACTGCCTCTGGCGGCTGTCGAGTCAGTACCTACCTACACATTATTTACCTCTGGAGGGATTGCGACATTCACCATATTTTTTTTTTCTATTATTATATTTGACAACCATAAAATTTCCGATACTAGCCTGCAAATACCTACCTACAAAGTTTATCAAAAAGACACCTGAGAAGATTTTCCGGTTGCTAACACCCACAAATGGAATGTCCGCTGCAGCGCGGCGCGCTCCGTCGCCGACGAAATGGATTTTATGAAAATTCACCTTCGGCGACCCGCGCTTATCAACTAAGTGGCAAATTTCATTACCCGAGTACATCAATAATAAATATGGGAGCGACTATGTTACTGTATTTCCGGCACACGTACGAAATTGGGTTTAATTAAGTGCTCTCTACCTGGATAATTAAAAAGGGAAATCGAGTTTTCGATTGGAATGGTATTTGCCGTTTTACCTTAAAAACACAGAGTACCCTCATCTAATCCTAATTTGTTGGAGGATTCCGCCCAGTGTGAATTCATTTAGGCCGCGGAAGGCGACCCGAGTGCCTCTCCACTGAATTCTATGCAAATTATAAGCTATTCAATAAGCCCACTATTTTTCTAAAATTTTGGCAAAACCACTTAAAATTCGGGTTGGACGATAGGCTGACTGCGATCAGTGGCGTAGCGTGCCTTGTCGGGGCCCCGTATAAAAAAAATTTGGAGGCCCTTATATGGAGGTAATATAAATTAGAAAGTTTTTATTCTTTTTTCCTTACACACTTTGGGGGCCCCGGTGGCCTGGGGGCCCCGTATAATTGATACGGCAAATACGGCAGTAGCTACGCCCCTGACTGCGATAAGCAGCTGCTGAAGAGGAGCGGGATCCTACTTATTCCACCATTAAAAATATGTAAAATACCTACTTTACTAAGGCGACCAACATTTTTATGTGGCAAGCAAGCATTCAGGCGGTCTGATACAGAGATTGTCACATACAGTGGGGTTCAAAATTACATGGACAGTTTATGAAGGAATTCATTCATTCCACTGTACCTATTTGCTGCCGACACTTTAGAATTAATAGAATACACTGAGTGGACTCAAAAATATATAATTTCTAATTTCAGTACGACGAACACACTCTACGAAAGTTCGTACTATAAATAACTTTTCTTAAAATTGATTACCATTTGTAATGGATAATGTATCCATTAACACGGTATTTTTACTTTTGATGTTGAGAGTTTGAGAGTACTCGAAATTGTAAATGGCAGGTCTGCCCCCGCCGCGTTGTGAGCAATAATAAATGAACTCTCAAACTCGTTGCATTATTTTACGCAAGTTGACAACTTCTCCGGAATTTCTTTCCGTTTGTTATTGTTGAGGTAATTTGGCACAGTTTGCAAGCTCAGTATACCGACAGTACGAAGAATATGGAACAGTGCCGACTCGTAACTACCTAGTAGTCTAGAACTCCCTAGTCCCCGGTACCAAGTAGTCATATTGAACCTATCCATGTTGATCTGAAACGATACTCAAAGACTCAAAGCAGCTCGAATAACTATCGAATATTGTATCAAAAGGCTTTGTTTTAGAAAATTAATAGTGCGAAGTATACATTTCTATTATAATTGGGGTAGGTAGGTGATACATGTGTATGCCATTTAGCATCGCATTGGATTTGGAGTTATGCGTACTCGTTGTCGTTTATATCATAGATTGGGCTGTCCTATTTATGTGATACTAGTGCATTAGATAGATTCTAAATTTACAGTCATTATATTATGGTTCGTACGGAACAGTCGAGGTCATAAATACAGGGTGAAAACGGGGTGCAATGGGGGAGCACTGCGAAAAATGAACAAATATGAAAATCGCGAAAAAAACTAATTTCATATCGACCAGTGCGGTGCGGATGTGTTCATAATTTCCAGTCTTATTTCATAATTCATAATTAGGTAAACACATTCGCAAGGAATTAGTATGGAGCAATGTATACATATTAACGAACGCGAGCTTAGGTGTAAAAAAGTACGATTGTTCATATACATATAGGTCCTATAGGAAACCTTGTTCAGAAAGACCAACTTAACATGTTTTTCACAGTTGGGATTGCGTATTACGTCCTCGTAAATACCCTGTATGTAACTGCAAGTTTCTTCAAACCTACATACTACAATATTCAGCATCGTTTCACAGTTCTGCTTAAATTTCTAAGGATTACCTTGAAACAAAAAAAAAATATGGTAACTTATAAAAATTCCATGTCAGCGATTTGAAAGAAACAATCTGTGTGCTGTGCAGAAGGTGGAGAGGCTAGGTGTCGTAAACACGCCTCTGGGAAATTCTTGACGTTCGCAACCGATCCCCGCGGCGCGCTGAGCCAGCGACTCTGCCCGCTCCGCACACACTCCTTGCCGACCTACTCTCACCTTCAATCTTATTACTTCCAAATAAACCTTCATTCATATATAATAAAGTCCATGTTTACAGATTCCACACGCGTTAGATAAGAGTATCACACAGTGAGCAGTCGCTTTGCCGCTTTAGCTTAAGTAGTATTCTTTCGTTCCATGCATACAAAATTAAATAAACGCACGGCTGTGATAATAAGAATGGAAGTTGGGTCTTTTGTCAGTCGAGTAAAGGTTGTGTTGCTCGAGAGGATTGCTTGTTTTGCTTTTAGTTAATTCTTTCGCTTTGTTATCTGTTATCTGAAGTAAAAACTGGAGCAAGGATTCGAAGAATCTGTTTACTTGGTAAGCTCTTCGGTTAGATCGCAACACTTTTTGTTAGCATTTATTTTAAAGTAAATTAAAAAATACGAGTATATATATTAATGCTTAGATAAATCAATTACGATGGTCGGTGTGCTTAACGCCTATTTATAAATTATTGTTCAATATTAATCCATGAGATCACAGCGAATTTTGTGAATAGATTTCGGGTTTGTTAGTTCGTAGTTTAGGTTAATGTATTTGTAGTAATTGCCTTGCTTTCGTCAATTACTAAAACCACTTATTTAATTTAAACATAATAAATTTAGATACATATATAGATGTCATATTCGTGGTTTGCACAGCATATCAAATTTTTAGTGCCTATCGGGAGCGAAATTATTTGTGCTCAGTACGCGTAATACGATTTGTATCTAAATCGTAATAACGTAGAAGAATAACCTGTCTTTTGTAATAATGGCAGTAAAAGATAAACTTTGCATCATAAGAGTGCACGTCCGTATAAATATCATGTTGAGATTTAGTGGCTACGGCGCGGCGCGGCCCACCGTGGGAAATATGAAAATTGGAAACGCTCCGGCACCGCGAATAAATTCAACCCTATTTGTACGCCAACCTCAATATTCCGATGTAAGTAGGTACCTTATAAGCACCGTTGCGCTATCTACTGTGAGCCGAATGGGATAATTGTACTGCACGTGTGAATGTACTAGGGCATAGTTACCAAAGCGGCGTGATTACTGATTAGGATTTCGAGTTAAATGCGCAATTAAGTATCACGTATCAACTACTCGTAGGTACGTACGTGTGGCAATTGGGATGCAAATACTAAGGTGAAGCTAATTGCTGGTACGAATTTGAATGTTACAATTTTGTAAAGTAATGCAGAAATACGTACGAGTATACGAACACTTATATGAATTGTGTTTTGGAATATTTAAGTATTTTCTTTTCTGATATCAAAACTAAAGCAGCAAATTTTAGGATTTCCGTAACTATGAAGCGTTAGATTAAACTTTAAAATTATCGAATCACACCTACTGAAATCTTCAAACATACCTATACTGTAGTCAGTATAAATACTGGTAACCCAGAAGAAATTCTACATTTACTCACAAACCCTGGCGACAACGTGCAAACACTTAAAAATTAAATACTTAAACCCCGTGACCGTGGTGATGGCAGTAAAAATACATTTGTCACTACCCCAACTCTTCCCGTGGGTGTCGTAATTAAGAGTCGACTAAGGGATTCGAAGTGTCACCAACCATTTATTTATTGAAGGTTGATGATGGGCAGCAGCATCATTATTAGTAGAGTGGACACACTACTGCGATAGCCAAACTGCTTGCCCATGCCCAGCATGGCAATTATGGATTTACCTCCTAATGCGTTCGTACGTTTAGGTAATAGGAGAGGCCTTTGTCCAGCAGTGGATTGATTATAGGTTGATGATGAAATACTTAAACTTATTTTCTTACTTATCTTAAACTTACGAGAAACAAGTAAAATAAATAAACAAAAGTTTTTGTTTTTTGTTTGTTTTCAAAATGTGTGTAAATACTAAGTGGAACATATTTCAGTAAGGTACTTACATGTAACATGTAACTAATTGCCATACCTATTACTGTGCTCTTAACATAAATCAAACAATTTTCCAAAAAAGCAAATAGTTTAAATTAAATTGTATCTAATTGTTAGCTACATTTGCGTTATTGCATTTTTCCCGGGTGACTTACACACAAGTAAAGCTGTAAGCACGCAGTACGCCGTTCAACAACGCGGTCACAAATAACTGGAAGGACGCAAAATTGTATGATGTTCCGGTTCCGCTGATGAACTGCTGTTAAATGTTTTTTTTATTTTTATTTTATTTTATTATTCAATTTGTTTATGTTATGTTACACGAACACGTCAATCTGTAATAAAATGAGACCGGACGACTGTATAGAAGTTTTTTTATCTTGAGTGGCATAAATACCTAGTACAGGTAGTAATTAACGTTCCTTTATATACATAATGTTTTATTTTATTGAGTTAGGTGATAGGTGTTACGCTTAATTAAGAGTTATACCTCCGACTGTTTGAAAAAAATATAATCGGCTGTAACATGGTTGAGTAATCCTTGTATTCTAATTATTATGTAAATACGCTCCTTATCCTAGTAATTAGAACAAAAACTTGAATTGTATATTTAAAAGGCCAGGGTTCGGCTTAGAGAGCTCTCGTGCGGTAAACCGGTTAGGGTCGAGTGGGGTCCAGAGGTCTGAACCCGTCAAGTTTAATGCGTTTCCGACTCACCCCGCTCTCCTCGCGCCCAACTAATTAGTGGAAGGGTATGAGTTAATCTGTCATTATATTAATCTTATTTACTTTTTAAATAGTGACCAGTCGCTTTCTACTATTAACTTCATCATGATTTCATGAAATATGTGATACACAGCATACAAGTTAAGCCGGATACTTCACTGTTTATAAAATAGCTAGGTTTATTTTTTGTGAGGAGTTTTATGTGGTAGAATAGTCATATTTTTTAAGTTCTTTGAACAGAATGTGGAAAACTATATTAAGTACTATTTGTATACATTTCTAATTATTGCATAATAGTGGCCTTTAAGCTGTTGATATATTATGGAAGCCATTTCACCTTCAAAACCTCATTGATATTTGTGATGTTGTCGGCATCCAAGCGTTTAGTATTTCGGAGAATAATGTGGTGCTTCGGCAGAAGGCTGCTTAGTATTCCGCCGGCGGCGCCGCCCGATTTAGAACAGACAGCCTGGACCCGGCCCGTCTTCATACGTCTCGCCCCAACGTGATTTTTATTGCTTCACCGTGTGATTGGAAATATTTTATCCTTCGTAGCTTTTTTTGACGTAACTTAAGAGAAGCACTAGTTTTATAGCAATATAGAGTAAACTATCTGATGATTTGCTCAACTCATCTGTGAAGCTGTTTATCGCACATTTCATGAAATGATGAATGTTTTAGACGGGAGAAGCGCGGGCATCAGTCCACTCGATGGGTGGACGACGATATTCGAAAGAGTGCGGGTCACTTTTGGATGAGGTTAACAGGGGACTGAGACCAGTGGCGTCTATGAAGAGAGGCCTATGCTCAGCAGTGGGCGATAAACGGCTGAAATGATGATGATAATGATGATCTGATGATTGGCTCTTAGACATCGATAGGGCTCAACAGGTCAAGGCGATATTATGTATGTAGTATTTAAAGGAGCATGTTAGTATTTTCAGTAAGCTATAGAATTAGATTACCCTGTAGTTCATTTGTGATATGGTGTCTTAATTATCCCATGGGTCTATTTCCGATCTGAGCAGCTTTTCTTGTCTAGTTTATACACTCTGGACTATATCTTGGTCCAAAAATCAATTTTAGTGCTACTGTTATCCAGGTAGCGGTGGCCTTTCCACGTTTTGGCTACATTCTTGATACGTTTAGGGAAGGACAAATACCTAAAGAGATTGCAAAGCAGTTTATAGGAGTGGTCATGCAGCTGCTGCCGTGCGTACCGCACGCTGCAGCCACGTCACGGATTCGTAGTTGAGCTCCACAGCGGTCACGAACGGGTGGCCTTTTTTTTTTTTTTTTTTTTTAAGGAGAGGAAAAATGCGTTACGCATACCACCCGGATGTGGGGACAAACCCGGGTGGTTATGTGGGACTCCTCGTTATGGGCTGATGGGACCCCGAGTTTACCCACTAAAAAACCTCTCCGTCTGCCGCCGCAGTGCTGTACGGTGGGCTGCAGGAACGCTCGCGCTTGCATCTGCAGCACCACCAGCACCGCTCCGAGCCCTGGAGCGCCGCCTCCGGAGGCCGTTTTGGCCTCAATTTTACATCCTCACATCATTCCGCCTTCAGTGGCCTAATGCTGATTGACGGATGGCAGACTTCCCCATGCCTGCCATCCTATGGCCACTCTACGGAGGCAGGCGGCGGTCGTGCGCGGCCCGTCTTCGTCCGGCTCGCTTGCGGCGCCTTTGGTCGGCCAGTGGGTCGACCTCTCTGGCCCGCTCCGCCAGTTCCTTCTGTTGCAGGACTAGCTCGCAGAAGGTTTTCACTGCTTTCCAAGATCTGTCGCTGTCGACCATGGACTTCACCACGGCTGGCAGCGACAGATCCTGCCCCACTATAGCCACCAGGTCGTCCCTTTCTGGCCCCCACGCTGGGCACTCGTCCAGAGTGTGTTGAGCGGTATCCACCGCTGCGCCGCATTCATGACACTCTTCCGTCGGCTCCCTGCCGGCAACTTTGTGCAGATACCTCCCGAAGCAACCATGCCCCGATAGAATCTGCACGAGCCGGAACGTGAGGGAGCCATGTGTCCGCTCCAGCCACTGTGTCATGACTGGGCGTATCGCCGCAACAGTCCGGGCGCCCGCAGTTGGTCTAGCCAGTCGGTCCACCCACTCCGAAACGAACGGGTGGCCTGCTCTGTCCACCACCAGCTCAGTGTACGAGAGTATGAGCATGTCATTCGCTCGCTGGGTCATTCGTGCCGCGACATAAATTAAATAATCATAAATTTACATCGTGTTGTTGCATGTTTTCATTGATTATTGTTCGAATAATGCTTTGTTACTGGTTTTTCATTCAACTCGACTCTACTGCCGGCGCAACCATTGTAAATGTGCCACGCAAAACTTTACGACGCGCCAGGAGCACGAGCACGCCTTATACCGTGCTGTATATGTATTTGTGACGGTCAATTCAAAACTGTTTCATAACAAATGTCTAGTGAGTAATACTGTATAGTGAGAAATAACTGAGAGATTCATATCAGCTCATTCATGTCAGCCGCTCGGCTGGCTCTTAGAAAATTATTTAAAAATCTTTAGTAAAACTTACTTATCTTTAGTAGAAATTATTTAAAATTACTCAAGTAGGTAGGCATGTACCTACTTACCTAATATCAATATCGAAATTTGTATTTTTTTACTTACTTATTTTCATACCTATATTGACAAAGGTTAGGTAAAATGTAAAGGGGTTTCTAACCCAGTAAGAAGAGTTTTGACCACCTCTTTTGTCACCTAAGCAGTCGATGTATTTTTACCTAGATCCTTGAAGGTCTACCCTTCTCTGATGTAGTAAAAGTAAGCAAACGATAAAATAGAACAAACGTAAGTTGTAAAGGGGTTTTCCAAACATTCGATTCGTTCAATGTTTAAGAGAATCAAATAAAGCAGACAGAATTGTCAGTCAGCTGCCTGCAGAATAAGAATACGAATTCTGCGATAAACCGAATTCAACAATTGATTGTGAACACGAAACATGTTTTTTAAATTTTTTTACGAAACAACTTCTTTCTGAATGATTGTTTAGTGTTGTGCGTGTTTTGTTTCATTTTGGGTTGATTAAGAAATCGAAGAACTGCGTTTTCTTATACAAGTACTTACTCACTCATAATTTTCATAAAAAATATACGAATAGATAAATTAAACTACTTAGTAGGTATTTACTTAACATAAAAATACAGATAATATGAGATCTAATGTGAATTTCTCAAAAAGTTTGAGCACAGTCTGTATATGTCTATTTTAGTTTCCTATTTTATTACATGTTTATATACAATAAATAGAAATAATAGTTCGTTTTTTAGCATTAGAAATAACTTGAAAACAGGAAGCACGAGGTCTACTTAAACAGACATTAAAAATACTCTGCTACCTATTTTCGTTGCTAAAAGTATAAAACCATTTTTAATATTTAGGTATATTTAAAAAATATTTACAAGGATTTATTTCAATATGTTTTACTTTAAAGATCTTGATTCAGTTCCTGAATGGTTGCATAATAAAATGCCTAAAGAAGAAGACATTCGAAACTATTGGCTCGGTTTTTTTAGCTGTCAACAGTGTCAATCGTATCACGCTATGTTTTCGTCTTTTGTGATCAACGTTTTCGTAACAAAACCAATATATTCACAGCAATTATAAAGATTTTAAAATGGCTTCTATAAAAAAATTGTGTCAGAAGTATTTCCCGAAATAAAAGCAGAAACTTGGACTTGATGATTTTAAACCACAAAATTCATTCCTCACTCAATTAGTACCTACTAAAAATTAAAAAAAATAAGCTTGTTTGAGAAACGCTCGAAAACTGATAGATAAGTATTTTATTATATGTATGTGGGAGATATTGGATGATTGTGGTAATTTAGATATATATTCCAATTGATGTGCCAATAGATGTAATTCAGCTTATATTCGGGTAGGTATTACGAACATACTTTCTAAGGTATAGTATACTAGTATTCATATTACATGCTTATTAAGTTATTATAGTAGTCGCAAACAATGTAAACAAACCATGTATTAAAAACTCAAAATTTCCGATTGAATGTACTGAGATCATTGAATGCTAAATCTATGTGTTATTTAATCAACTGTTTCTAATAGATTATCCTAAATCACGAAAACACTAAAATATTGCTAGATTCTGAATATTTCTTTTGATGGTTTGTTTACATTGTCTGCGACTTCTATATAAAGCATGTATACTAGTAGGTATACTACATATACCTTACGTGAACTATATATTACCTCCACATACGTGGATTTGTATCACAAAAATAAAATACGTACATTATTCAAATCTTTATTTACATTCCAAAACCCGGTCAAACGACACCATTTGAACCGACTAAATTGGTCGATGCGACCTGCATGTAACTGTTATTGCTACAATTTATACAGCTTTAGTTCGACGCTATTCGATTTGCTTACATCGGTGGACAAATATAATAAGCGGCTCAAAACTTGCGACTTAAATGGAAATGTTAGGAGCAAGTTCAAAATATGGAAATCCCGTATCGAGCAGATTAAGTTGGCTATAATGGAAGTGGGAATACTAGCAGCAGGGCAAGGGGCGTGATCGCGTCCCTCGCGCTCGAGTTCACAAGTTGCTGATGGTACGTGTATAAGCTGAGCGAGCTATAAGCGCGCGCGCCACCATCGTCGGCGCGGTGCGCGGCGCGGTCCCGCTGCACTAGTGCACGTCTCGCGTTATGAAATGGGAATTAAATTGTCTGTGAAGAATACAAGAGGATTACCATTTACTCCCACTTTCATATGGAACGACATTTAGAAAGTGCACCGCTTACATCTCTTCTTTTACGCTGAGCGTAGGCACAAGCTCTCAATGTTCGCCGCAATAGACACAATGCAATTGTGAAAATTGGCAATCTCAGCCGCAGACCGGAGCGTGCTGCGCGGGTATCCACTGCACTGCAGCCGGACTTGGCATGCTGCTCTGAGTTTGTGTATCGTAAACACTCGCTGGATTACAGCAAGCATACCCAGTTTGAGAATTGGTCTCATTATTCGAAAACTGACTTAGAAAGTTGTATCGTTTCAGTTTCCGAATAAATTTATATTTTTACAATATTTTTTTAGACAAATTATCCAATAGACCAATTTTCAAACTGATCATTGGTACCATGATCGAAAAAATATTTATTTGACTTTATAAAAGCGGAGTTATCACCTATAGATATCACATGAGGTCTACTGTCAATATCGCGAAAAATTAATATTTCATTGTCGTCACGTTCAACAGTTGTAGTTCCAAAATGTTGATGTTTTTCTATTATGGGTGAAATTGAAATGATTGGTTTTATGGTCCCAAAATCATAATGTTGTTCTATTATGGGTGATAGAGAAATTATTGGTTTTATTGTCGTCACAATACTACGTAATTTATGGATGTTTGGGCTATGATGAGTGGGCCAGGGTAAATTATATGCTAAATTACTGTTTTTTGAGTGCTTGTCAAGCTCTTCCATTTTGTGTGCGGGTTTTATAATCTTTTGTTTTAATGTATGAGCTGTTGTTTTTGTTTTCGGTGCCTGTACCTCGGCATGTTTTCTGGAAGTTAACAGAGGTAGTAAATTAACGTTATAGCTGGCGTTGGATACATGATTATTCTTTAAACCTTTACCATTTATCTGATTTCGTACTGTCTTCATTGCATTTACAATATTTTCAAGTTCTAACCAACTTAATATGGGTGCAGATGTTGCCTCCTGAACCTGGCTTTCCAGTTCAAATAAGTTTTCGTTGCTGGCTATTAAATCCTCATATTTTGTGAAATTTTGTAATCTCAAGCTGAGTGGAGATCGTACAAATCTTTCCCAGTAAGTGCGCGACGAAACGAGACCCTCACTGAAGAAAGGATGTGTGGATTTAGGACCCTCGACAGGTTCAATCTTAATATCAGCTCCGTGACCACCTGTAGAATCCAATCCTCTAATAAGTTTTGCTATCTGTTTTCCTAATGAACTGTAATAGGAGTCATCTTCTCCGACTTTTCTCGAGTCGAATCGACGTCGCGTAGAGTCATCCAGGCGACCTGGCATGATCTGATGCCTTTTCCTATTCCCATGTGAGATTGGCGGTTTTATACCGAAAAAATGCTCATATCTTTTCGGATTTGGTGCCGTGGGTGATGGTGACGTGTTTTCAGTTTTGTTCCTGTGAATAAGATCACTAATATATTTGAAGTTTGGCCCTTCGTCCACGTCGTCGCCTTGTGCTAGGAGTAAACTAGTATCACCCATGAACATCGCATCGTAGTCAGAATCCTCGTGGTATTGCTTCATAGGGTATTCCATGGGTGGTGGCGGGATCGGTGATGGTTTCAATATTTTTCTGGGTAGTGATTTGTTTCGAATCTTCGGATGCTGTAGGTATAAATTAGTTGTCAACTAAATTATAATAAATAGGTACTCCGTACATTCTAAAAGACCAATGAAATCTCTTTATGAAATGGAAATATAAAACTTTTTTATTCCACACGAGCGTATAATCTATCCAGTTATCGCATTTCATAATAGAAATCCTAATGATATAATTAGGTATGTTAAAAAGTGTTATTAATAGGCTGTAATGATTTTTTAAATCTACAACTTGACAGGAACAATATACGCTATACGCAAATACGCTCGTATGAAATACACATGCTGTATTTTGTTGTATTAAACGACAAATCTCGTCGGGATTTTCAAATATCGTAAGATTGTAATATGAATAGACATTAGATACTTACGGACTTATGATGTAAATTTCGCAACAGCTTTGTCAGGTTTGAGTTGCCTTCGGGAGCCGGCGTAGTCGGCGGCTCCGTCGCTGGGGCCGCAGTCGCGGCCGAGGTCGGCGTCGACGCAGCTGTTGTTGGCGACTGCGTAGATGCCGCGGCAGTAGTTTGCTCATGGTCAGTATCCCCTGAGTAACACAAAATGTTATTCTGTGTAACCGGGCTGTAGCCGTTTTATTTTAGCTTACACGGAAGAAAGGGGTCAACAGTAATATTTAGTTCTACATTATTAACATATTATTTTTTGAGTAGATCAGGTAAAATTCGAACGCTTCATCGAACCTATTTCGTCATATATTCACTAATCGAATGAAAGTTTATTTGTAAATCGCTTAAAATACATTTCTTCGAGTATGTGAGTGCTACATACTCCTGACTAAGTTTATATTTTTAGCTGGTATCAGGTGGCAGGGGCCTCATGAGTAGGTATTAAACCATGTCTCTTTTCTTGGTACCATAACTCTAAGATTCTTTAGCGAACTACAATATGGCTGCGATAGACTACGAGTACACATAATTTTATACATATATAAGAGTACGAGCAATTCCTGCGAAAACATACCCGGTTGAATTGGTGGGATGGGTACCAGAGGGTACATCGGAAGACCCATCGGAGGAGGTGGTAGTCCTATTGGCGGATAAAAAGCCGTTCCCATATTTGGTAAGAAAATAAATGACGGTAGCGGTGGCTTAGGCTTTTTGCTGTACATAACTATCTGCCTGTGGGCTCCCTCCTTAGGGTCGGGCTGCTGGGGATGGCGCGGGCCAATCTCGAAACGTTCCCAGCTTCCCAAGTTCGACTCGTCCGAATCTGATTC
>JALPQI010016159.1:0-38791 GCA_025490895.1 Thaumatotibia leucotreta | reverse complement strand
GTTAGGGCGCCAACACGAGGTTAAACTATTAGTAGTGTCAGCTGTCAAAGATGTATGAACATAACCAGGTAAGTTCACGGCTAACACTATCTCAGCGATGGTGCCATAGTATAAGATGCTTAATATTATTATGTCTTATAAGTATGGGGCGTCTGGGCAAATCTAAAAGACTGTAACATCCGTTCCAAATTATTTTTCATGTTCTTATAAATTTATCAATTCGTTTTAAGGGTCTTCATATCTACATATAGAGTTAGGCCAGACATAGGTATGGAGACATCGTTTTGATTAATTGATATAAAACGCATGAAAGAATTTGTAACTGATATTACTCGTAAGTCGTACAGTCACCATCTGATATTTTCAGTGGCTGGTCAAACACCCTGTATAGAATGGCTACTGGGGCTATTCCCAAGTTTTCCCAGCCCCGCATTAAACGATCACTTATACAGGTTTAAGAGACACTTGAGAATAAACCGTCGAAGTTTCGAGTGTTCTAACAAAAGGCCTAATAATCCGAATGCCTTATGCAGCTGGATTACCATTGGACTAACTAAAAGATTTTCAAATGCTCTTTTACTGACTTGCTTTTAACTTGCAAGTACTCGAAACAATCGATTTATGAAGTTTTGAACGTGGAACGTTAAGAAAACTTTAGCTCTTATTGAGTTCCAGAATCCAATTCTACGGATGTTCTAATAATATTTTGAAAGTTCCGAAACATGAAAATAACTTTGGTAACTGTTTTAAAGAGCTGCAGAATTAATTTAGTTGCAACGAAGTTTTCCTTAGTGATAAAGATTACTTATATAAGTAGTTATTTTATATTCCGAGTCCAGGATTTGTATGTTTGTTTGAGTTACAATAAAGAATAGTCAATTTGAAAACCATGTGAAAAATTCATTTGAATATTAAGATGTTCGCCTAGCCTAAGATAAAACTTTTTTACAGACAGGGTTGGCGAACACGCCCATAAAAAGACACGATTTAAGACGACCGGATTACGCGATTTAAAACTATCGGTTTAACGATATGATTGGCAGCGTAATATGATATGAAACAATGAATTTAGCGAGACATTTCTACTCCTATTTATTCTGTATATAATGTTAAAATCTTTATACCATATATTGCATAAGCCCGATGTCTTCATAACAAAGAATGTCAAGTCCAATTTGATATATGTAGTCTAAAGAAACACAAGTACAAAGGCCGAAAGGTCAGACACCCTGCATGATTTAATGTCTGATTTGCCGACAGATTCCGGGCACAAACATTAGGAAGCGTATTATCCTTTTCGACAACATTAACAAGGTGAAGCGGTATAATAGAGGGAGGAACGGAGCTGCGGGCGTTTTGCCACGGATGTAATAAATGTCTAGTAGATGTGCCATTCGCAAACCGAATGAGGAGCATTCCATGAAAACATCTACT
The DNA here is from genome assembly GCA_025490895.1 of Thaumatotibia leucotreta. Lineage (NCBI taxonomy): Eukaryota > Metazoa > Arthropoda > Insecta > Lepidoptera > Tortricidae > Thaumatotibia > Thaumatotibia leucotreta. Next base: position 37,357 of record JALPQI010016159.1, on the reverse strand, counting down.
TTTTGTCGCTTACGTGTCGCTATGGTAGCTACCCTAAGAAAATATGCTACCTGCTAGAAAACACTGTCAATCTTAAAGCCTTGATATGTTATTATTATACCGTAACTCTGCTTACTCAGCTCGGCTTCAAAAGTATTGAAAAGACTGTGTCGCTTACGACATGTTTTCATTTAATGCTCCATGAATGGCCTCCTAAGGCTCAGCCATACAAAAGAAATATGTATCCAAATTTTGCCATTGAAATATTTACCTACTCGGTAGGACATAAAGTTAATTTCAGTTTGGCCAAATATATTACGAATTAAAACAAATGTAACTCTTAATAGTACAAGTAGGACCATGGGCATCAGGATAGTTACAATACGTATCTAAATGAAAGGTAAACCAACATTTAGTCCTGGTATAAAGTACAGAACATTTTTTTCTCTTAATCTAAAGGTTTTTTTTATAAATCCGGATAAGAGTGCGATCCGTATTACACATGCGATAGATGAAAGGTGGTCTAAAACATGGTAACAGTTACAGCATGCATAGCCAAGATACCATTTTACAATCTTAGAAGATAAGCGATACGTAATTGTAAATGTATTCAAATGACAGATTCGAAAAAATCACTTGACCATGATGTATGGAAATCTGTGTTTTTTTGCTTATCGTAGATATACGAAAATGGCACCTCGGCTACGCCTGCTGCATCACTTGTTAAGGAACTTCAGTGCCTATTTTGATATTAATATGTTATTAGACCAACTACAAAATTTTACACCTGTGTAATGAAAACTGTCATGCTTTGTTTACAGTTTGTTGTTATATTTCGACTGGTAAAATCTAATTAATCTAATCTTGTCTGCCTCCATTAGATGGGTGGTATCTGCCAAACACAGCACTTATTATGTAATCCGTGATATATCCAAATCTATTTGAACATTTTGAATGCCGACTGGAATCCTTTATTTAATATCACGTTTTAATTAATAATGCCATTCTACAGGTGCAAAATAATCAATATTATCCATATATTCAGATATAACACTATAATTCATATATACTAGATTGTTTATTATGTGGATATGGTTAATATTTAAGCGTATTTACATTAATGTACATATATTGGTATGACAGGTAGTAGTTATTTAATTCATGGAAAACGTGTTACTTTCGATTCTACGATTCTAATTATCAGAAATTATTTTTTCTGCTCCCGTACTTTTATTTGTCATTTACAGGGTCGTGAACACACCTTTAATCCCCTACCTTATCCCTTTAACAGACTTAAGGTGCGTTTAAACCAAAAGAGCATTCGCTGTTCTAGCGCCCGTTCTACGAAATCAACCAATCGCGTTTTGTGTACCGATCGAATTTCGTAGAGTGGGAGGTTAGAACAGCGAATGTTCTTTTAGTTTGAACGCACCTTTAGACCGACACGAATAAAAAAAATCCTGAGTTCTAGCCTCAACGCCATTATATAGTACCGGGGCACAAGTTTAATTTAAGACACCTCGTATATACAACACTTAATGAAATACATGATTGCCAACCTAATTTTAAATGTCATTTCTGATGGATAGTAAACCATAGAGGAGCTTTCTTTTTTAATTTTGACTTCTCCCGCCCGACCGGTAAAATTGTGTTTGACTAAGAAGCTAAGAACCAATATTATTTTCTCAAATTTACATTTTTTTACAATTAGTGTGTGGTCGTAGAATAAGTATTGTATGCAACATTGTTTAACTGAGTGGAAAAATGCTCGTGACATCTTTAATAACAGCTTCGGCTTCGCCTCAAATTGTTACCCATGCCACTCACCTTTTTTGACTTCTCTTAAACAAGGGTTGCATAAAATACTATAATTCTCACAGATAAAAACCCGTACAATTGAAATTCATACACAGTTAAAATTTACGTCAGCATTAAATTGATGTTCTCATAACTATTATAGTATTTTTCAGGTAAAACTGCCTCGGGGAGCTGTCATTTTCATATAGTTTCATATTCGAAAAAAACATTATAAGAGTACCTCCTGATGCTAGTGCGTAATGTTTGTCGAATTTATACATTACGACAGCAAACAACATCAGGTACTTGAAACATTTGCAAAAAATATAACAAAGTAATTAGTGGTGGTCACATAAGTATTACATCAAAAATAAGGGACGGTCGTGTGTTCAAGACTCCTTGGCACGAAAAAAAAATACTAAAATTGGCTCTAAGACCATGTTTTACCCGTTTAGTCCGAGTTTTACTTTTTAAGATATTACGAGTACGGGGCAATAGTAGGTAAATTCGGTTTGACAATGAAGTGAAAACTATTTAAACAAATATGATGTCCAATAAGTACGATATAGTTAAATAGTTGGTACTGTTGGTAGTAAATACCTATGTATCAATTTTTGTTTGAGATAATTACGTTTCTTTAAACAAATGTTTACTATACCATTAATAATTTATGTATATAATTTTGTATTTAGATTTAACATCGTAGGTACATACTTTTAAATAGTCACGTATTATAGGTATTTAAGTATAAGTACCATTTTTCGTTAATGGTTTTGACTTTCTGATGTAAATGGAAATATACCCTTTAGGTAAATATATTAAATTTGTGAAATATTTATTAAACGATATCTGCTATTTCTAACCCAAGTTCTTGTGTTTCACGAAAATATCTTAAATAATTTACAAACTAATTATGTTGAAATCCTTTGAAGTCTGAACATTTAACAAATTATCGAATAACTGAATAAGATAAGACAAATCTATTTACGAAGATCTTCCTATTCATACATCTCGAAATGTCTCTGGTAGTTAATATTTCTGTCCCATTTTATTTGACACAAACATCTGTGACAGCTAAAGAGAATAGGAATTTTAATTGATTTGTACAAATTTAATGAATACTTAAGTGTTTCTCGCTACAATGTCAAGTTTAAGTCTAATTACGCACTTTCCGTTCCTAATAGAGCAAAAGTGTTGGTACAATTTTAGGTAGTCAAAATTAATATAATGAGAGTTTCTTACAGACGGTAATTACTCCTGTAGCCGTACCGTGAGGCTTATCGCACATGATCTCTGCGACCATATGTCACCACGAGATAAACTATCCATCCCTCTTTTATTCATTTATAACTAGTAAAAAATGGAAAATCTATCTTGCGGCGACATACTGACGTACCAATCATGTGCTAACCATACAATACTTTGCAAATATCGGTAATGTTAGGTTTTACTCGATACGCAATGCAGGCCATCGCGCTCGCTCTAATAATATATGTCAGAGTGAGCGCGATAAAATGCATTACGTATCGAGTTAAACCCAACGTATCCATTACTTTCTAACTTTCTACTTAAGCCAAACCCAAACCTAAGAAACCTAGGAAAGTATTTATTTTCAGTACCTACGTGTGATTAAGAATTGCTCTGTAATGTTCAATACATCATCATCAGCCTATGATAGTCCACTGCTGGACGTAGGCCTCTCCTATTAACTATGCATATAGACGCATTAGGAGGTATGTTCAATACATACGATACGTGTACCTAATTATGCATAGCTCCGTCTCACGTACGAAAGGCTACTAAGAATGACGTTCGATGTGTCGTCTCCTTATCGCACTTACGTATATCACTACAAAAATATATATTTAATATGATATATATTTTCTAAAACTCATTTTTTACTCGTGGTTTTCAATAAAAAAAATACTGCAAGATTGTTTACATTTAGTTAAATACCTAACCAAATAGAGTATAGGATTGGGAATTTACCGGGAATATAATAAGTCATACGTTTAGCTGTAATATAGTTTCCCGCGAACACTAATTTCGATATAATTGATACGATTACAAATTGAACATCGGATCTGTATCCTTTAAGTGACGTTCACCGCAACCGGCACGTATGTAGGCACACAATAAACTTCACATACAGGGTGTTTGTTATGTCGTTAGCCAAATTTGGATATGTCATTCGCGATCACCAGTACACAACATTTTTGAAAAAAAAAGTGACACTTTTTTCTAGTTTTTTTTCCCGTTTTTTATCCGGCAAAAACATAATTTGTGGTCACTAGGCAAGTTTGTTTCAATCCGTGCGATTCGATGGCAGACAAGGGGGTAGCAGGTTTGAGTTGTCAAGTCTTAGCCAATCAGGAGTTCATCACAAGCACCGATCAGCTGACGTCACTCACCCCACCATCGGCACTAAACAATGAATAAAATGTCCTAACTACATGCACACACGATTGCTATTTGATTAAAACTGCCCAAGCGCATACCTACCTGTACCTGCTCGTCGTCATCAACAATTCAATTTGCTTAGAGAGTGCATTAGAATCGATATCTGAGGTAAACCAGTACGCGTTTGTATGACGGAACATTTAAGTTACTCCGTTCTTGAGGTCAAATTATGCTGGCTCGGCTGATCGCAAGATGCCATGTGCCATTTGTACAGCACTCTGTAAACAAAGAAGGAGTGCGCTTGCGTGAACGCGCTCGAGTCAAACTACCCTCAGATCGGCGCGCAACTCAAAATACCCTCATTATTAGTACTGTATGCGATAGACTGATAATGCTGTCTCGTTGGATTTACCTGCAAGTTAAGCTCCACCTCCATTCCCCACCACGCGTAGGAAACTTGTTACGTACGTTATAACGCATTGAATTAGTTACCTTATGCGGGTTAATTAAAGTTGCAAACTCAAACACCCTTTCCAATCTGATTTGGCAGTTATGAGATGGTGGGGCAGTACGCAAAGTAAGCAAGTGATCATAGTGACCAAACATTCGTTAGATAATGGGATTAAAAAAAAAAAAACTATAACAAAAAGGATATGAAAAATGGATTATTTTTGTTTTACCAAATATTTTTTTACGCCTTTACCCAACACATATTGCAATATGGCTAATTATATAAAAAACACCCTGTATGTACCGTATTGTCCTACAATAAGATACATAATTGTAGAAAGCATTAAAATGAATAGTTGCGATCGAGCGATAAGGTAATGTGAATTGGATATTGGTAGATTAGTGCATTGTACTGATACTATTTCGTGCGCCAGTAGAAAACAAAACATGTAAACAAATATGCTGACTTTCAATAGACTTTGTTATCTTTGACATATACGAGTAACTAGGTATCGTGAAATAGGTTCGTATATTTATTTAACAAATATGAATAATTTCTATCTCTTGGGTTCTCCAATTTTTTCCAACGCTGTGCCCGAGGCGTTTAAGGTCCGGGAGCAACTTCTTCGGTCCGCGGGGGAAAGGTTGAAGCAGCTCTCGGCTCATGTGGCGCTCACTTTGCTGAGATCCTGTTTTGCTGTACCCAAGGTCATGTACTTTCTGCGAACCGTTCCAGTCTGGATGCATCCAGCACTCGTGGATTCTTTTGACCTTGTGTTAAAAGAGTCCGCGGAGTGCTTGCTGAATGTGTGCTTGGATGCGGCCCAGTGGGATTTGGCTGCGTTACCAGTCCGGAGTGGTGGGCTGGGTATTCGACGCATGCGGGACGTGAGCCTTCCGGCCTTCTTGGCGTCGGCGGCGGGGGTGGTGGAGCTTGTTACTAATATTCTATCCTTAGACGGTGTCAAGGCTTCCATTCCTTTTGCTGCCGATGCTCTAGTGGCCTGGGAGTCTCTCAACCCGGGCGTGTCAGTGCCCGAAAAGCCGTACCGGCAACGGTTGTGGGACGAGGTAGGGGTGGAGCGAGTCTTTGAGGGGTTGCTGCAGAGCGCCGTTGGTGCCGATCTAGCCAGGCTTAAAGCGGTTGCTTGCCCGGAATCAGGTGCTTGGTTGCACGCTCTCCCCTCCCCTCACTTTGGTACCCTGCTGGACAACGACACGTTGCGGGTGGCCGTTGCTTTCCGCCTGGGCTGCGATGTTTGCCAGCCTCATCTTTGCATTTGCGGCTCTATGGTGGAAAGCAGCGGGCACCACGCCCTGAGTTGTCGTCGGTGCGCAGGCAGGTTCCCACGGCACCATTCCTTAAATGATTTAGTTCGGAGAGCATTGGTTTCGGCCAATGTCCCTTGTATCCTAGAGCCGCCCGGTCTTAGCCGGTCGGACGGCAAGCGGCCGGACGGTTTGACGCTGGTGCCGTGGGAGAAAGGAAAGTGCCTTTTATGGGATGCCACTTGTGTGAGCACTTTTGCGGCCTCTCACCTCGGGCGTACGATGCGTTTGGCGGGTGCTGCAGCCGAACAAGCGGCAATGCTGAAGAGGGATAAATATTCGGGCTTGACTGGTTATTTGTTTGTCCCTCTGGCGGTCGAAACTACGGGCTGTTGGTGCGCGGAAGCCAAAACTTTCTTTGGGGACTTGGGGCGTCGTCTCCAAGAACGAGGCCATGATCCCAACTCCGGATCGTTCCTGATGCAAAGGCTTGCTATTGCAGTGCAGCGCGGAAATGCCGCTAGTTTGTTAGGCACCTTTGCACCGGGAATGTTGCGGGGTGGGTTATTTGACTGATTGGTTTTTAAATTGTTTTAGCTTTAAGGTTCTTTAGTTAAGTTTAGATTAGTATTATGTTATTTTGTGATTCATTACAAAATGAATTCCATTTAAACTAACAATGTATGAGTAGTAGTTTTAAGTTGATGATAAGATCAAAGTTATTTTCTGAACTATAAACTGTCACTGTTATTTTAGAATCAAGACTGTCGCAAAAATAAAGACATTAAGTGTGTGCTTGTACCTACTTGAAACTATCTCATTCAACTCCTATCGGTGGCACGCATGTGTGACAGAAAATATTGAATCTACTCCCGACGAGACACAACAGTTGTGTCAAAAAGTTCGTATTACTATGCCACTACCACAAGTATAATTTTTGCTAATGGCATAGGAAATAGATGTTTTTTTAGACTCAGATGTCTCAGGATGCTTAGGCAAGTTGCCAATCGCTAGCGCTTAGTAGCGTATCGTAGTTTTCCCTCTCTGTCACTCTTTCATATTAGTGCGACAAAGACAGTTAGCTGCCTTTCGTTTACGATTGACGATTAAGCGCTACCGATTGGCAACTTGTCTAAGCATCCAGGTGGGACCAAATGTGTTGACAGCAGTAAGCCTTTTCATCATTCTCGTATATTTATAACTTTTCGCTTATCGCATGCGATTGTAGAATTACATCTTTGCTAAGCATACAGAAGCGCTACCGCGAATCACTGTGTTGCCTCCCTGTCACACTTACCTGGGAATTCAAAAGTGCGAGAGTGGCAACACGTCAATCGTAGGTCGCGGTTGGCTCTCAGCACTGCCAGACCATTCGAGTGATATACCGCTGCCATTATTTGACGCTGACTGTACGCGTCGCGGCTTTATCTGCCGGTCGCCAATAACCGCACGTTGAATGATAAATAGGCATGATGACTGGCAAGTCAAATCAGCATCTTTTTTCGAACTGTCAAAACGATCCCCACTATGGAATAGTATGGGATTTTATATGAAATACTCAAAAGTGACGTCACGTTTGAGTACTGCCAAATGACCTACTCTTTTAAGTTCTTTTCAATTTATTAAATAGAAGTTCTGTACAAGAATTACTGCAATCTACATCTTAGTAATCATTTCTTTGTGTATTATGTCGTGCATAATGTCAAATAATTTATATTAACTACAGTCATCATCCCTATTATAAATATACTCAGAATAATTTTAACAGACGAACAGGTTTATCAGATAGCTTTGATTTGCGCAAATACGCTCGGTGTTTTTTGCGCAAATAATACTTAAAGAGCAAAATTAATGAAACAGTTTATTATTTGTGATACTATATTATATCCTACGGTGGAATACAAATAACTACGCAACCTGTCCATTGCCAGTAATTAAATTGAATTAATTAATATCAAGGGAGCGTTTTATATATTTAATTCGACAAGATAGGCACAGAAAAGCTTACAATGTGTTATTGGTCCTAGACGACAATATAACTCCCATATAATAGATGAAAAATCTAATTTTGTATGCATTTTTAGTATGTGTTATTGAAAATTAATAATTTGATTTGAATGAACTATAACCACTTACGGAGGATAATTATGCATTTACGGAGATTCGAACCTAGTCAGCTTCTTAGTCCGGATCACTACTAATTAGGTTACGTACGACGGCCGTTAAAATTGGTGAGTTATAATTATACAGGGTGAAATATGAGCCGTGAACAGTAATACGTTTTTCTAACTCTATAAACAACTAACAATTAAATGCCCCAGAAATTACTTAGAAATTGACAAGTTAATTATTTATATTTTGCATTGTATTGGGTTTATGTTTTTGTATTTTTTTGGCTTTAGGATATTCAAAAGGATTTTTAAAACAAATTAATAGAATAACTAATTTAAATTACCTCTTCAAATTGAAGTAATTAATAAGGGCAATTTTGTCATTTCGTGTAAAATTAAATGATATTTATTACATTTAACGTTTTAAATAGCTTCAATAGCCGTTGTTATTTCTGAAAAACACCTTAAAAATTAGAAAAGGCCACAAAAAATACAAAAAAATAAATAAAGAACATGATTATTTCTAAGTAATTGTTAGTTGTTTATAGTTTGAAAAACGTATTACTGTTCACGGCTCATGTTTCACCCTGTATTTTGCCGCGCGGAAAACGTGTAATATGAATATGCAAAATTACATAATTAGGTCTTGAAACACGACCCACGAATAAGAACCCTTGTTAAAGCTATCCTATAAAATACTATTATTATTTCTTTTTTATCACTTAATATGATAATCCCGGCGTTAGCGCTGCAGCAATAAATAAGAAGTTAACGACCTACTCGAGCAGCCAAACCAACATTAGGGGAGATAATCTTCTGTACTAGTACCATTTCCTGTGGTCCCGAATTGATATCTTTAAGGCTACGTATGAGGCGTATTTTTGTCTGCAGTAGTATAACTGGTACTATAACTCAGGGGTGATCTGAGTTTTCTATCTTGAAGGACTATAGACTTCATATTTCAAACATTTTCAATGAAAAAAAAACCTACCAAGAGCATGTTGGGTCATGCTCAGTGTAGGGTCCCGTAGTATTAAAAAACGGCTGAGCCGATTATGTTCGAAATAGTTTTATTTTAGAATATTGTATATTAAGCCCAAAAATATTTATTCAACGATATCCCACTCTATAAGATATAAGCAAAATAAAAAAAACATCCCATTTCAGGAGTATTTTTTTTTAAATATTTTATTGTACTCTTTTGTCGACGTAATTAATATTATATGCAAATTAATACCAAATTGCAATTTTCCAGGACTAACGGCCAAGGAGTTATGCGGCGAACAGACGGACGGACGGATATCGCGAAACTATTCCTAGTTTACTACGGAAACCTAAAATCAAACAAGTATTTTTCTAATCTGATAATTATTATTATCGTATAGCTTAATTTTAAAAAATGACTATAATCAGGAAACAATAACATCATACGTACAACAAAGGCACTACCTTTTTGTAAGTGTTACCTATTTTAATTTCACTTCCCAACCAACTTTTCGCAGAAGTGTCATTCGGCCGAATAACATTTGGCAATTAATTGTTTCACAAGCATTTCATTTCCCAACTATGGGGTTGGGAAATTTAATGCTCAAAATTAACCACTACGTTGGGTTAGGTTAGGTTGGATTATGTAAAGTTGGGAAATTAAATTCGGCCAAATGACACTTCTGCGAAAAGTTGGTTGGGAAGTGAAATTTGGCAATACAATTTTCTGCGAAAAGGCAGAGAACCACAATGTTCGACATTTTTACACAAACCGTAGTCCCACGGCAAGGCTCAATTAGGGTTTGTGTTTTTTTTTTTTATATCTTGGGACATCTTACACAAATCGACTTAGTCCCACGGTAAGCTCAATTAAGGCTTGTGATGTGGGTACCAGGCGACGATATATATATTATATAATAGATAGATAAATATAGATACTTAAATACATAGACAGCCATGACCAAGGAACAAACATTTGTGATAAATAAATACACAAAGAATGCCCTCGCCGGGATTCGAACCCGGAACCTCCAGCTTCGTAGGCAGGGTCACTACCAACTAGGCTACGGAGGCTGACTATCAAGCGACGTTAATAAACAGAAACATATTACGGATACTCAAATACGACTGTACAAGATGGGCGTGGCGTGATATGGGGAACGCAGGTAGCACTTTAATCAGTATTCAAGAATTAGACGATACATACGTTGAGTCGTGTACCTACGAGTATCTCCTTCATTAACATCATCTACAAAGAGATGGGTTCAAAGAGGCCTTTTGAGTAAGGCTTCAAATGTTGAGATTGAGATATGAGAAGAAATTATAATCCGAAATATAATTTAATACGGAAGACCTTTAGTTATTAAACAGGGAATAAAATAATAACCGTTATTAGTTAAATCTGAGCGCAGAAAATTAATCGGCATCGGGTTAAGTATATCCGTAAAAAATTGATGTTGTATTTATTAATACATTTTTGAGTTTTGTGTGAACGATGCTATGACATTTTACTTTGTATGTTTCATTTATAAATAATGCTATAAACCTTCATTTTTGCATTTTTTTAATCCTACCACCTGTTTAAAGCTTTTTGATTTAAAATAATTGAATTTTTAAAACGCAGATATTGCAAGTGGTAGTGTTTATGCGAGTTGCCGCTGCCGGGGTGTGTGTGTGTGTGTGTGTGTGTGTGTGTGTGTGTGTGTGTGTGTGTGTGTGTGTGTGTGTGTGTGTGTGTGCGTGTGTGTAAACATACCTGGTGCGGTGGATGCGAAGGCATGGCGCCGTTAGCGGCGGCCATCTTCATCTGCCAAAGCGAGTCCTGGGAGTTGACGCTGCCACCGTTGTTGCTATTGGTGTAGCTGTTCTCGATGTAGCCCATGTTCACCCCTGGACAATCAACCATCAGTTACAGGTCTGGTTACTAAAACACACTTGAGGTAGACCTTATATCTTTGGAATTAGTTTTATAATACTACGGACTGATTTTACAATCCCCAGTTAACAGTACCTGTGAAATAAATGTTCGCCCTGTCGTTTTTTGACTGATGATTTTAGAAAAGGATGGTGATAATTTTAACTAACGAATAAGTTTATTTAGGGATTGAAAAATCAGCCTTAAACAAACATTTACAGATATTAAGTAACAACCTTCAACTCTTCCCGTGCGTGTAGTAAGAGTCAACTAAAGATCGATGATGGGCAGCAGCATCATCTTAATGGACACGCGACTGCGATCGCCAACCCGCGTGCCCAGTGTGGCGATTATGGTTATTGCCTCCTAATGCGTCCACACGCATAATAAGTAGTAAGAGAGGACCATGTGCAGCAGTGGACTGTAATAGGCTGATGATGATGATGAGGTTATGTGAAACTACAATTGCAATTCCAAGCTCTAGATAATTTACAAGCATTACCGAATGTACAAAAGACTCAACTACATCATTTTTCCCCAAAATTTCGAAAAATCTGAATATTAAGAAAACAATAAATAGTTTTTAAAACTATATTGATGATTATTTCATTGCTACGCGTGGTTTCGTTAATTAATTCAATACTGATAATTGAATTTATTAACTCTTTCAACTTCACATTTAATTTGGCCCCCAAAATTCCAATTATATGAGTCCATTTATATCGATTAATATTACGAGTATTGTTTGACTTTAGCTTTGACTAGTTATTCGAAAACATAGTTTAGAATTTAGGTTTTCAAAGGCAGTCTCAAATGGGGAGCTATAGTCCTTCACCCAGTTCCTATACCAATGCTTTGTCACACATTAACTCAACCGACTGAACAGGACGGCATGCCAAATTATGAAGGGACTACACACCTTTTCGTCTCGCGGCGTCGGTAGCTAGTCCTCGGTAGCACAATAGAAAATTCTCGATAAATGAACACATTCACGGAACTTTACGGTACAGGATTTGGGGGTTCTATTATTAAACTCGAGGAAGTTACAGGTAATATTATTGGATAAATCTGGGTCTTAAAAGCAAGAACGATTTACTGGAGCTGTGATAGGTTAAACTTGGGTGGTTGTAATTAACCCGATATGCAAGCAGTTCGGGTCATAATTGATCACATCTTTTAGTCAAGTTTTAGAAGGGATCAAATTATATTTGGAAGTGCATATAACACTTTGGTATTTAGATATTTTAAGCTACTCTGAGGTATCTAATGGCTTAGACAATTAAACCTACAGACATAACCGTGGCGGAGCGGGTATCGTAATATGGTTACCATCCCCGCTGCCACTCATTTAGATAGCAATATCACCTGAAGTTGGTTTCGAGTTGTCTTTGTTTTTGGCTTCAATTTCGATAAAATAATGCACAAAGTAGTTTGTACCTTTCGGTCTCATCAATAGTTTAACATTTATATTATAACATTGTCTATCCTGTTAATGCCACTCGTCCTAATACTAGTACATGTTCAATAGTCAAAAAATTACATACAATCAAGACAGAGTTGCAATTGTTTTGTCTCAGAACATTTACAGGCAAACTAAAATCAACTTTATTTCCAGCCGATTATTTAGGTAAACATTTTAACGGCTTCTCTTGTATAGGCTATAAGACCGGAAGGGACAAACGGCTTGCTAAGAGAAGTTTATTAATAAAGGGGTATGTCTTTAGTTTCAATGTCCATACATTTACCATTTTTCAATAGATTTTTAAGGGGTATAATAATAATAACGGTAAATGTTAAAATTTCCCAAGATCAAAAAACTTACAGTCAGTATTGGTCATGTTTTGCGGATGCGCTTGCGGCGGTAGCTGGCCATGCGGCAGCGTCTGGTGCGGCATGTGGTATCCGTACCCACTCTGCGACGCGTACACCGCACTCTTCGACTCCTCCATGGCCAGCGCCAGCTCCATCGAATGTTCTAGAGCTTTATTCTCCATCCCTGAACTGGGATAGTAAGGCGGCGGAGCCTGATTCTGAGGCGTCACCATCGCAGGCCGCATGGAATCCATTTCGTAGTCTTTAGCCGTTTCTTTCTTGCTTTCGTTGCGCTTGCAGCGGCAGAACACGAATAGCAGGCCGAGGAAGAGCAGGAAGACTAGGCAGGAGATTAGGATGGCGACGAGAGTTGCTGTGTTGAGTGCTGAAGCTTCTTTTATGTATGGTGGGCCGACTGTAGAAAGAAAAAAAACATAGTTGAACAAAAAATAATATGATACTTATTACACGTTGCGCTAAGAGTGCGCTCGCAATATGCATTCTTATATCATATATATATTTCAATATCTTGAGCCAGAATCCATCGGAACTCGTCAGCTGAAAGTTGTTTCATTAGGCCCAACATCAGATAGTCGAACGGAAGTATAGAATTAGCTCAAATAGACATCGGAAAGTACTATCGTCAGTGTCTAACTCAAATGGCCAAAACGGAAGACCAGCGCTGGCTCTGCTGGCAAAATGCTGAGTTTTGGCCATTTCGAGACAAACGTGTTTACTGTTTTGTTTTGTTTAATTTGTTTGAACTGTGTTCTTGTCTCGAATAAACGTTTTTTCTTTTTAGGGTTCCGTAGCCAAAATGGCAAAAACGGAACCCTTATAGATTCGTCATGTCCGTCTGTCCGTCTGTCACAGCCGATTTACTCGAAAACTATAAATGCTACAGTAACGGAATTTGGTGAGAATATGTGTTGTATGAACCGCTACAGGATTATGATACTAAATTGTAAAAAAAACCATTGGGGTGGGGGCCCTCCATACATGTAACTGAGGGATAGAATTTTTTTTTAGTTTTACATAAGCGTGAGGGGTATTAATAGAAAGGTCTTTGAAAATGATATGAAGGTTTATACATCACATTTTTATTTAAGCAAATCGTTTTCGAGATATCAGCTCTCAAAGTCTGAAAAATGTGTCCCCCCCCCTCTATTTTTTAAACTACGCGATATAAAATTCTTAAAAAAATATATGTTATGCACATTAATAAACTCTATCAACGATTTTTGGTTTGATTAAATTATCTCCTATAGTTTTAGAGGTAGGTTGATTTAACTGTATTTTTTTAATAATAAATTGATAATGGTACGGAACCCTTTGCGCGCGAGTCCGACTCGCACTTGGCCGGTTTTTTTTTCTTTCTTTCTTTATAAATTTAAGTTACACGATTTAAATAAAAAAAGTATATAAATATACAAAGTGGAACGTGTGTTACAAAATAAACTAAGCATAGCACGATAGGAGCGTTTTAGAGTAAGCGAAACAGCGCTTCTAATAAACAGTGCCTGCAGGCGTTTGAAAAACTTCCAAGTATCTAAAAGAACAGCGTGTATCTCAGGTGTTGAAACTTCTTGTAATACTTTAACATTTTTAAAGCTAAGCTGTAAAAACGCTGCGACATCGTTAAGTATCTTCCGTGTCAGGTCTTTGAGCGGCATCTCTGTATGTGAATAATATATTACCTTTAAGTTGCGTGTTATTTTGTTTAGTACTTTTCTTTCTGTTTATCTAACCCATCTGTTATAGATCAGAGTAAATAAATTATATAACTATTTGACAGTCCAGTGCGGGAGATAGATTTGGTTAGGAGAAAATTCTACTTGTATAAGGAAATAATACTGTAAGTTACTAGAAAGTTGTAAAAATATGAATCACTGGACAAGGAGATCTATTTGTGTATTTATTTATCACAAATATTTGTTCCTTAGTCGAGTCTTTATGTATTTATCTGTATCTATCTATTATATATTATATCGTCGCTCGGCAGTCTCGGCGCCCACATCACAAGCCTTAATTTGAGCTTGCCTTGGGCTAGCTTTGTGTAGGATGTCCCAAGATATTTATTTATTTTCTCTCCGTGTATCCTGAGATACTCAAGTAACTAACTGCACTTCCCTTCCACTCAAGCAGGATATACGTCCGGAATGTATGTCGTATATCTGTCAATATCAATTTATCGCGGGCGACCACTAACTCCCGGAGACCACGATCAGAATAGATCAATAAGGCCATGTCGGGACGTCTGGGTCTATTTCCAGGGAGATTAAGCGAATTATTATAGGACCCGAGGCCGATAAAGTCGCATGAATTGACTAGTAACTTGGTCACAGTCACAGTTAATCTCTTGAGATCATAAATTCATAATAGGTTAAGAACTTTGACATAACCCGTCAGTGCGATTTTGGTTTTCTGGTTAGAATAAAAAATAAAGTTCTCTTAAATATTTTTTCATCACACTTGCTGTATAAGCGCGCCATTGCTTGCGTGCGTAGCGGGGGTAATAGAAAAGTGAAATTCCCTAGGGAGTAATAGAAATCTCAGTACATCATTAAAATATTATGTCTTATAACTTATTTTTTGACGGCAAGTGTAATGAAAACCATTGTATGCATCACGGTCGGTAAGCGGAATACTAACTCGAGTCACTTACCTCCCTTGAGGCACAATGTACTATTATGCCAGTGCCAGTCTCCGTAGCCTAGTTAGCTGTGACCCTGCTTACGAAGCGGAAGGTTATGTATTAATTTATCACAAATATTAATTCCTTGTTGTGTCATATATTTAAGTACCTATATGTATCTATCTATTATATATATCGTCGGTTGGTACACGCATCACAAGCCTTAATTGAGCTTACCATGAGACTAGGTCGATTTGTGTAAGATGTCCCAAGATCTATTTATTATTGTTTATTATCCGATTTTAAGTAGACGGCCGAATCCGCATTCAATGTTTTTATCAAGACTTCTTCATGGTAGTTCTTACTTAGTGAGAATTATCTGGTAATAATGGATAAACAATTTAAACAAATATTATTTACAAGAAAAAGATCCATAAAATGTGATGTGAATTATTATGCAACGACGCCAAGCAAAGCAAAAGTAAAACGAAAACTCTGACATTTTTCTTTATAGTACAGTACTTTCAGGATATCTAATTTCACAATGACTAGAAAGCTAAAATATTTCTAGAACTAGGTTATCACTTAAGAATAACTAGTCAGAAGTATTAAACTAGTTTCGTTAAGTTCTCGATTCTCAGTTGGAATGATTTATTAACGAATTGAATAATATGAATATAAAATAAGCTGAAAAGTCCATTGAAGGTTTATTCAAAAGGTTTATTACTCGGGAGCTTTCAAGTACCAACGTAACCTTCTTTTTTAATATAAATATACGTTTCCATTAAAAAAATACTTATAAGATATTATTAGCTACGAAGTTACAGATGTATGTAAATAAATATTTGCCGAATAATGTTGTAATTAGCTTTAAACGTTAATGGGGTTAACAAACTCTGAAGTGATTTGTAAAAGTGTCAAAAGGTTACGTATCAAATAAAACGAGGAGGCGGGTAATCGAAAATAGTATTCTTGGAATTTGTAATCCATTGATCATTTAATCTCTTTTACTTTCAGACATATTGAAAATGTTTGTAACATATTTGTAAATCTTGTAATTTGACGTCATTTAAATATACCTACTTATTGTTTTAACTCAATTATAACAACTTAAAAAGCACACAACCATTTCTTTTGTCATATGTTTTACTATTAAAATGATATTGTGGTACTAATACTGGTACTCTATCAAACAATATTTATTTTGGCAATAAGAAAGGGCCGCAAATTAATGTTTTGTAGGCAGCCACTTTTTACTACCTACTGATAAGCTAATTGACCAGAGTTACTAAGCATCTTTTAAATATGAGGGGTGTAAATTATGTACAATTAAGTATGTCTTTGTGGGAGAATAGCGGTATTAACGCCCGGAAATTGTAACTTACTGTTGGCCTCAGTGCAGTCGCTGCAGACCTGGATGACCTGCAAGTTTGAGCCGAAGGCAAGTGGTATAGACGAGTTGGGGGGGTTGCGGACGGGAGTCCAGTCCAGGGGTAGCAAGGGCATTAGCATCTGGAAATCGTATTTACTGTCGGCGCCCGTGTAGTCGCCGCAGACCACTTGGTTGACCTGCTTGCACAGCTTGAACCACAGGCGAGGGTTGTGGTCAAGCTTTCAGGGCGAGAGAATCCAGTATGGCCTTTTTCACTGCAGCGCTGCTTAATAACAAGGGTATTAACATCTGGAAATTGTAACTTACTGTCGGCCTCCGTGTAGTCGCTGCAGACTTCCTGGTTGATCAGCAGGCACAACCTGAGCCGCAGGCGAGGATTCTGGTCAAGCTCGCGAGACTGCTGGACAGATGAGTCCAGTATGGCCTCCGGTGCTGCAGCACTGATAAAAACCAATGAACCAGCACCTGGATATTGCAAACTTACTGTCGGCCTCAGCATAGTCGCTGACGTCCGAGACGGGAGAGTCCAGTATGGCCTCTTGTGCTACGCTGAAAAAGAAAGGAACCAGCACCTGGATATTGTAAACTTACTGTCGGCCTCGTCATAGTGGCTGCCGTCCTGGTTGACCTGCAAGCATAGCGTGAGCCGCAGGAGAGGGTTCTGATCGAGCTCGCGGGGCAGCGGGACGGGAGAATCCAGTATGGTCTCTTGTGCTACAGAATTGCTGAAAAGAAAGGAACCAGCACCTCAATATTGTAAACTTACTGTCGGCCTCCGTGTAGTCGCTGCAGACTTCCTGGTTGACCTGCAGGCACAGTTTGAGCCGCAGGCGAGGGTTCTGGTCGAGCTCGCGAGGCCGCGGGGCCGGTGAGTCCAGTATGGCCTCTTGTGCTGTCGCCACACTGCCGGATAATCGGAGCGGTACTGTGTCTAACACCTGGGAAAGAAATATATTTGAGAAACAGGTCTGACGAGGATGGAATAGTAATCACTTTGAAGGCATTTCCAAATAAAATAAATTTTTGAATTAAAAATCGTAAGCGAAAATATGTATATTTTGTTGTTATTCTATTACGTGAGCTAAAAAATAGCGCAGTTTATTAGAAGAATGTTCCAACACGTTGAGTCAATAGGCGTTTGCCTTATAACCTTAGGAAAATTTAAAGGCTGAAAAACAGCGCTGAAGTGTTTTACAATTTTACTAACGCTGGGACCATTTACCCCTTTATTAGTCGTAAGTCAATTTATTTTTAGAATAATCCTTAGAATAGTTCATCCAATACTAGTATGTCCTTTTTTTGGTCGCAATAAAAAAATCTTTTTTCTCTTTTTTTCAATGTCTCGGTTTAATTCAAGAGTGGCACAAACGTACCCATGGCAGAGTTACAAGGAAAAGTTTATCAACCCTGTTACAGATTTTGCTCCGAATCAGGGAATCAAATGTCAGAGACATGTAGGTCGGCAGATTTTTAGGTAAATTTTTCCTTTTAGTGTGGGTATTCATTAAAAAGTTATGTGAGCTTCGAATGTGGAGACCAATGCGGCCAATTAAAACTTGAAACCAATCATAAAAGTTAAAAATGTGGCTCATTTTTTTATTAGATTACACATTATTTTGAAGAAGTGGCTAAATTTTGTTTATGCCAATAAAGGTTCATATCGGATATGAAGAACCACAGACATGAAGTGTAATGTAAATTGGTGTAGTTTATCAGAGTAATATTACGAAGGGAACTCACTCATGGCATGTGTCAGTGCCGGAATTCTGTTGACCTTCGTCGTCATGCTCAGTTCGAGTGCTACGTTTGGTTCTCAGGGTAACATGGGTAACTCACCTGCCCATTGTATCCGCCAACAAGCGGCAGATACGTCGAATCTTGTCGATCTTCGTTGTCCATTTGTCACCCTCTGGGGTACCCTAGGGTAACATCCATGGGTACATCACCTGTCAATGATGATTTAGGCTGCACAGTCATTGCGGCATCGAGCGGCGAGATACATATAGTCTTGTCCACCTTCTCTGCCACCCTAGTTTTAGTGCTGGCCTTGGTACTAGGCTTACTTACCTGCCAATAGCCATTGGGTCACTCGTAAGTGATCTGATCCAGGGTGGTATCCTGGGAATCTAATCCACTATTGTTACTCTCTACTGCTACACCACGAGTCGGCTTTAAACCAGGGTTACACCACATACCTGCCAATGATGATTAGGCTGCATAGCTTCTGCGACACCAACGAGCGGCAGACAAGTGGCACCCACACTGAACGCCACGGTGCGCGAGCTCGGCTCGTATGTGACCTGCTCCGGCGCAGGAATCTTGTCGACTTTCGTCGTCACTGTCAGTTCGTTCGAGTAGTTGCTCTGCCCTTTCGTGTTGACGGCTTTCACCTGAAGCAAGGGAGGGATGAATTTCGGTTTTATGCTTTATTTTGGGATTTTATATTAGGAAGATCGCATGAGGCAAGCTTGAACTTGGACAAGTTATGTATGTAGACATACATGCGGAAAAACGATAAAATAAAAAAAAACTTCACTACCTATATAATTTTCTAATGTTACGGAAATTGTCCCCGTTTTCGAGAATCGCTATCGATTTTGGCCAAACCACACTTTTTCACTTTTCTGAATCTAAATGCGATTGTCCTTTTCAGGACTGCCTCATGCGAACAAGTGTGTTAAGTACACGGAAACATGAGTGCAGAAGGTTTAATTTGTCGACTTTTTGCAGTATTGATATATAGTTATCACGTACTCCATCAGACCGTCTAACATTTCGCATGCGATTAAATAGAAGTCCCGCGTGATATCAAAATGTGATAGACGGTCAGAGAATACCGCTAATGTGCATAATCAGGTGCTAAAATATGGAAAGATGACGTATATCTAACATGTCACAATTACCACAAAGATAAAGTTGGGACGTTAATGGTTTAATTCACGAACTATTTAGTCACCACGCGCAACATGTTTCAAAAAGCAATCTCCGAGAGAGGTATCCATTATCAATAGTCCGTGGGCTACTCGGTCTGAAATTAGAAAACGGTATAATTTGGGGGTACCAAGTGTCCTTTTTACAGTAGTTAGACATATTCATAAGGATGTTAAAAAAGTATGATAGACATCTCAAAGTGGTAGCTAATAGGCATACGGGCTATTTCAAGATTTCCGTTGTATGACAGGTATGGTTAAAATTAGGAGGTACAAATTTTCCTTTTCACGGCTGTTAGGTAAGCTTATAAAAACGTCAAAAATGCAAGATTGCCATTTATAAGTGCTACCTAACAAAAATGGGGGCCAATCAAAGATGGTGGATCTCAAGTTTTACAAAATCAAGTATATCTCGAGAACTATTAAATATATCTAATTACTCTCTTGAACAAAATTAAAGGCATATCTGTAAGCTTCATATTTTGTATATACATTATATTGCTAAAACCAACCAATAATTAATTATGACCAAATTTATGAAAATTTCGTGATTTTGATTTTTTTTGTGTCATGTTTTTACAAAGTAGTCATGACGCTAGAAAAATTAAATATTTTTTTAAAGATAGTGTATTTAATAAGCTTTAATTTGATGTATATAGCTTGTTGGCGGTATTAAAAAAAAGACCCATAAAAAATATTTAAATGAATTGTAGTCATAATCCGCCGTAAACTTATATTGATTTAAGAGGCGATGGAAGTGCCACTCGTAAATAATAGTGCTTATTTCAAATAATCAAGATTGAAAAATATAAAAAAAAAAATTGAACGCCTCTTAAATCACTAAATAAGTATACGGTGGATTATGACTACAATTCATTTAAATATTTTTTATGGGTCTTTTTTTTAATACCGCCAACAAGTTATATACATCAAATTAAAGCTTATTAAATACACTATCTTTAAAAAAATATTTAATTTTTCGAGCGTCATGACTACTATGTAAAAACACGACACAAAAAAAATCAAAATCACGAAATTTTCATAAATTTGGTCATAATTAATTATTGGTTGGTTTTAGCAATATAGTGTATATGCACAATATGAAGCTTACAGATATGCCTTTAATTTTGTTTAAGAGAGTAATTAGATATATTTAATAGTTCTCGAGATATACTTGATTTTGTAAAACTTGAGATCCACCATCTTTGATTGGCCCCCATTTTTGTTAGGTAGCACTTATAAATGGCAATCTTGCATTTTTGACGTTTTTATAAGCTTACCTAACAGCCGTGAAAAGGAAAATTTGTACCTCCTAATTTTAACCATACCTGTCATACAACGGAAATCTTGAAATAGCCCGTATGCCTATTAGCTACCACTTTGAGATGTCTATCATACTTTTTTAACATCCTTATGAATATGTCTAACTACTGTAAAAAGGACACTTGGTACCCCCAAATTATACCGTTTTCTAATTTCAGGCCGACTAGCCCACGGACTACAAGCACTAAGGACGTTGTGCGCCAAAAGCACACTCGGAACATATCACGCATAGTGTCTCAAATTATGTGAATATACCGTTTTATTATTTCAGAATACTTGAGAAATGAAGAAAGCATAGCTTGAGAAGTGTACGGCTGCAAAAAGTCCACATGCGTGGCAACCCTCATGTGCGTATATTCAAGCGTGTCAAAAACTTAGCAAACAAACAAAAAGCATCGTCAGAACTGAAGCGACATGACAACCTTGTCGGATATCTTTCGCCTTATTCGCACAGTAATAAAAAGAGCGACATATTAAAACTCGAGACCTGCCGGCCATACTAAAATATGCTATCGTTGTTACTTCGAGTAAATCTCTTTCTCTAGTAGATCCCACCAAGAGAGTCTAAGTACATAGTCCACGACAGACACTTATGTACTTAAGTGAATTCTGATTTCTGCCTGTTCCATAAATTTTCTAACCTAAAAATATCTTACAAGTTACAATAGGCATTAAATTGACAGATATCAGGGTGGATTTTCCCAGCTATCGCTCTTCAGTACTGTGCTAAATGTTCTATGATGCGAACGAGATTTAGTAAAAATAACCGAAACTCGAAAATATATCATTGATATTACCTGTCTGTTTGACATATTTTATTTTTATTGACATATTTTTGTGAGTTGAATTATTTTCCCTAAATTACGTCCATTTGTTAAAATGAAATCGCGTGAGTCGCGTGGTCGCATCAGTTCAAACAATGTGTAATGGCAGAAACGAAAATCGAATGAACAGCACGCTCAAATGATTTACCTTGAAAGCATATGTCAGATGCTGTCGGTAGCGATACGGATGGAAAAGAAAATAAAAACAGTTAATTTACAGTAAACATTATTAATGGTAATGCCGAATACAGCTCTCCGTGGCAACCAAATTAATCTACTAAAATTGTAATAACAACCTTATTCATAAAGTATGTCTTATTGGCTTGTTTTGTTTGTAATAAACATCAAATAACAGGTAAAATCAGAGGTTTTTGAACCTATCCAAATAGGTTCTTTGGAAGTCAATTTGGTTGCTAAAGCGTTTCTGAAGTATTTTATTATGAATAAGGCCGTTGGAAAATAATCTGTATTCTTCCCCAGAAATGTATACAGGGGGGGGGGGGGGGACAAAATGATGGATAAACATTTCCGTGGAATGCGGAACCAGTACCTCGGAAAAGAAAATGCGTTTTTTAAACAATCTCCTTTGAAAGAATGTTAGGTAAAGAGAGTTCCTTTAAAATCACACTCCTTTCTAACAAATTGCGCACAGTATTTCCTAATACAGAAAAAGGCTTGATTTTGTTTTAATTCAGGTATTCGTTTTTTCACTTTGTTTATTTTTTTACAATATGTTTTTAAGCGTTTACGGAGGTTTTAAACTTTTCTACGCATAAAGATACCGGTCGGAAGACGGGTAAAAGTATACTAGTTAAATAAATGTATCCGGGATCACGAAAATATCCGACCCAAATAAAAAAAAGAATCACTGTATTTTCCCGAAACTACCTACACGACATATGAAGGACGTAAATAATAATTGATCGAATATTCCCGTTTCTTTAAGAACTCGGTTGGAACTCGTGCAGAATTGACACAGCGTTTCGAATCCCTCCCGTCCCTCCCGGAATACCGAAGTTGAGCGCTCCGATACCAATCGCTCATGTCAGCCCTTTACAAATTCAGAAGTTTACCACACAAGGGACACATTTTACCTATTTACATGTCATTGGTAAATATTTATTTCGTAAATATTTCGTTGGAAAGTCCTAAACGTGTATTGAGTTAAGACTAAGTATTTTTATCAGGAATATTGTATATTCGATCTAACAACGAGAGAGCAATTGGATTATTTCATACATCGTTACGAAGAGACCAATCTTAAAAGTCTATATTTTATTTTACCAATACCTTTACGTAAGAACGCGAGAGTACGTACTGTATATTCGCCATCAGATATATCGGACCTGCCACGGGGCTCAAAAATATCTGTGCATACACAAACTCATAGCAACTTTTGCACTTGCATCGAAATGTACTATTTTTAACAGACTTTAAAACAAACCGAGATGGTCCCGTTGGCACCAAGTCGGGCTCTGATGGATTTTGGAGGAATCGGTTCAAGTAGGTTTAAAAAAAAAAAAAAGAAATTCCTGTTCCGTCAGCGATGAGTCGTTGGGTCACGTTTCACGTTTCTTAGGAAAAGTTTGTAACGAACATCTCTTAATATGTTAAGGTGCATTTAGACCAAAGGAGCATTCGCTCATTCTATCCCCCGCTCTACGAAATCAACGAATTTCGACGAATCACGTTTTCTGTAACGAAACTAAAGAACGAATTTCGTAGAGTGGGGGGTGCTCGTTTGGTCTAAATGCACCTTTTGAAGGGTGTTCATATTGGCCACACAAAATAATGTTTTTATAGACTTAAAGTACCCACCCACTTTAAAATAATAATTTTAAATAGTGACTAAGGGGACGTAAATGACAAAAAAGATGATTAAAAAGTTGTTTGACTCATATATCTGTAAGAGACTAATATGAAGGAGTTCATGGCGGTATATTCTGTAAACTAATAGGGAAACTATTGAACCGTCTCGTTGACTGACTATTCATATCAATGCACGACCCCGATACAAAATAGACCCTTAATAATTTGGTTTCGATACTCTCGGCTGGACATAACGATGTTAACCATGAGTCTTATTCCAGTTTTGAAAACCTCAAGTTGATTTGATATTGAGTCCGAAGTTGTGACGGCGAAGTTGGCAAAATGTTGTAAGCAATTGATTGTATGCTTCGAAGATCAAATCATGGTAATTTAAGGCAGTGTCAACAAATCGGCCATCAAAAATTTCCGTGTCTACCGTGTCTACCGATCTCATAATAAATACAAAAATCGATAGGTATTACTAATATTATTAGATACTAATATTCAGGATATTCGTTTTGATTTACGTGAAGGGAATTTTATCAAACTAATTTCTCTAAGAAACTATCTTAACTCTTACAGTTGAGTCATTTAAAAAACAAGTGTAATGATCCTAATGTTGCTTATGTTGACATGAGCCGTCAGTCACCTGAGATTAAGTTTTATGTTACGTATTCTTATTTCTTATAGTATACGTTCTCTCATTTCCCATTTCCTTTTAATTATGAATGAAAACGATTTTTTTTTCGAATTTAACAAATATCGATATACCAGGAACTTCTATTAATGTCTCAAGTAACCTGTCCAATTTAACGCAAATCAAAACGAACACCCTGTATACCAATAACAAGGAGGTTTGCCACATATAGGACAATCTGTGGTTAACTAACAGTGCACGTCGTTCCAGCTTAAAGCCAAAGCACACTTCGTAATTTTGTATGAAAGAATTTTTAATTCACCTGTTTCGCACCATGAGTATTTGTGTGTGTTTAAAGAAATAATTCTATAACATTCTAACTGGAAGAGATCCCTTACAGGGATAAGTTCGCCCTTGTACCTTTTTGAATTGTTGTATATTTTTTTACCTGTTTTATTTGTGTATAAAGAATTTACATACATACATACATACATTCAGCCCTCTGATGTAATGAGACAATGGGTATAATTCAGAGAAATACAAGCATAATTATAGTAAGAGAGTGAGTGATTTTAGGAGTTACGGATTTTAGGGTCTTGATAAACATAATATCATAGTATTCGTATCAATAACAAATCAATTAGATTTTGTCAAAGTTGTAATATCCATACAGAATACGCTTGTTGCCGGGGCACTAAGGAATTTCAGTCGCCCCGGGGTTGGCATACTTCCGCTTTATTTAATCTTATAACTCTTTGTGCATTTCCCTCTGTATACTGTAATAATATTGCTCTTTTGATCCGGAAATGAAATATTTTCACTTGATAGGATTATCCAGGCATTCCTACCATAGTTTCATAAAATAAACTACAATAAACTGGTGTACCTAAGTAAATTACATGATTTTGTATGAAATACATCGAGGTAAGTATTAATTGTTTATACAAATTACATGGTATTTTAACAAAAGTACCTATAACAATATATGTATAACTAATATTAAAATTAAGGCGATTTATCCAATAACAAATTAATTTTCATAAGAACTGAAAGTGTTTTGAAGAAGTTGAACTTTATACCTAGAATATACTGTGCCAGTTAGTTTCGTAACTACAGACCAAAATGTAGAGCAAAGCTCCCAACTATTGTCCTAAAGTAACTCTAATATATTTACTCGTTTAGGTGTAACTATTCTTCGCAAAACGAAGAACTTGGGGAAATTACTGACGTAAATTCAATTTACGATAGTAATTTCCCTAAAAACTAAAAAGAACAATGGTTTCATAACATAAGTTCTTCATTTAGGTTTTTAGTCAGATCTTTCAGGTATGTCCAATTTTCATACTAAAAAGCGATACGAAATAAGTTTTCATAGGCCGATCTCTCGTACAGTTTTAAATTCCTTCCTTCCCTCCACTACCGAACGAGGTCGGACTATAGTTTATAGGTTTCAGTCACACGAGCAGATTAAAAAAACGTAAATTAAATGTGGCATACCTTGAATGAATAATTGTTGTGCTGGTCCAAGCGCGTCACGTTGCAAGGATTGGATCGTCCACAGTCATACTCCATCCAGTCTTGAGCTGCCGATCGCTCGGGCACGCAGTCCGTGGCCCCCGGAGGCCCCTGACCTCCCACCCGTCTGTACCGCACGAAGTACTTCGTACTCGACAGGCCCCCGTCGAAACCGGCCTCCCATTGAAGAGTCACGTATGAAGGACCGATCTTTTTACTGGTCAAAGCTTTCGGTGTCTCCGGCGCGCCTTTAGGTTGCAATCTTATTTGCGGACGCACGCTGCCGAGTGAGTTTTTGACGTTGCAGTAATAATCGCCGTAGTCCTGTGGCTTTACGTTTCTGATCTTCAATACGCTGAAGTAGGAGTCGTTGTTGTCGGTGCTGGTGTTGATCTCGTAGTGGCCATCTGATGACATTTGCAGCGGCGCCGAGTTTGATCCGTAGAACCATTGGAATTCTGGTTTTGGATAAGCTTGCACTCTGCATGAGATCTCTGCGACTTCTTTCACGTCGTAAGCTACCTTTTTCTGTTGTTTGATCGGTATAGGTTCATCTGTTAGTAAAAATAAAAGAAACATCTTTTAACAATGTTTTCATGAAACAAATGAACATAACGAAGCAGCACTAATGGATGTGCTGTTCGAACCGCAAATAAAATATCTAAACTTCTAACTACCACCGCTCTAGATCAAATCGTCTTAAAACAAAGAAACAAAACGAAATCAAAGTTGTTAGTTCGCTGCGGACCTAGTTGAGAATTACTAATAGAACTACTTTATAACTGGCAGTAAATTTCAACAGTAACACTTTAACAGCGATGTGTCTTAAATGCAATTATAAAGTTAAGATACATTAACACAATGAAAAGTTCAGCGCATATACTAAAAGTTTGCAGCATAACAAGATAATTTAAACTTACGTTCTATCCTCAGATGCATAGTGGACTCGACTTTCTTCACTTCATTTTCAAATGTACACGAATATATCCCCCTGTCCTCGGGCAAGAGGTCGTTAGTGCTCGGTCTGGCCTTTCCGTGGAATCTCAGCGTACTCTGCACGTTGTAAACAGAGTTTCTGCTCTCTGTAATGTCAGTTTTAACTTCATACAAGTTCCCGTCGAGTTTAATCTCGGAGTTGTCTTTGTACCACTTGACGTTGGGTCGGGGCTTGCCGAGCGCGCTGCAAGTCACGGCGAAGTCTTGTTCGCCGGAGGGCTTGGTCATGTGGGGTTGAAGTTTGGCCTGGAAGCGAGGGGGTTGGTGGACTTCGAGGGTGACGGAAGCTAGGTCGCCGTGTCCGAGCTCGTTGGTGGCCTGGCAGTGGTAGACGCCCTCGCTGCCGAGGTGCGCGCTCGGGATGGTGTATTTGTTGCCTGTTGCGAGGACCTGCGGCTTGGCGTCGGCGGAGTCGATGTCGCGGAACCAGCGGTACTGCGGCGCGGGCCAGCCGGGCGGGCGCGCGGTGCAGGTGAGCGTGACGCCGGCGCCCTCCTGGGCCACGGGCCGGTCGGGGCTGACGCGCGCGGGGCCCGGCTTGTGCCGCACGAGGACAGCTACTGACGCGCTGCTGGCACGCTCCACGCGCTTGCCGTTGGTGGCAGAGATGACATTGATGGCGCGGCAGACGTAAGTGCCGGCCATGTCGGCGTTCACACGCGTCAGGAGCAGATCGTTGCCGTCTTGTTTGAAGTCGGGTTTGCCCTCCATGGTCCATTCGATGGAGATCGGTTCGGGGTTGGCGGAGACCTCGCAGTGGATTTTGACGGTGCCGCCCTCCTCGGCCTCGAAGGTCTTGGATTCGACGGTGACGGTGGGCGGGTAGAGTACGTCGACGAAGATCTCGCGCTCGCCGGGGCGGCCGAGGCCGTTGTCGGCGGAGCACGAGTACTTGCCGGCGTCCTGCACGGTCACGCCCTGGATGGTGTGCGTGAAGGAGTTGGAGATATATTTCCCGTTCCTGGTCCAAGTGACGGAGTTGACTTTGGGTTTGGCGTCCACCTTGCACTCCATGGTGGCACTGCCGTCGAGCTCTACCCTCAGTGGGTTTTCGGGACCGACTTCCACGCGCGGGAAATCTGTGAACAAATAGCATTCGGTTAATAAAGCCTGATTTATTTCAATGTACTGTATGTACCAAGTGTAAAAAAAAAATATTCTATTTAAATAATTTTCCAGAGAAGACTAGATGAGAAAACTGAGTTTCCCTTTTTATTGTGACGCAAGAGAGCTCTGTGCAATACTTAACCGCTCTTGAAAGTTAACGTGGAAACTAGTTAAATAATTTTGCGACGTATGTTTCGAAAATATGCAAACAAATCATGATGTAAGTGATCGTATCGCAATCTAATTTAATAACTGCAAATTGAGAAAAAATACAATACAAACTCTAAATAAAACCTCAAATACAGAAAGCATATATTTGCATCAAATCTAGGTACTTGCAACTTTTTTTTCTTTCGTAACCTAGTTTAATGATCGATTGTCTTAAGACGTTTAAACAAGATTCAGAAGTGGCATCTAAAACCAAAACCTCCTAGAATTTCAGTTTAAAAAATTAACCTCCAAATAATATTCGGGCAAACCTCGCTTCAGTCGAGTTGCACAGCGAAGAAAATTGCAAATCACCGTGTGCACTACCCAAATTCTATAACGAATACATTTATTTACATGGAAATCGGCTCACGTGCCGGGCACTACGTACAATACACTTGCTACTTATTTGGATTATTACTTCCGATAAGTAAATACTATCACGTTTAATACGTACTTGGCCAATATGGTAATTCCATAGACAATGAAACTTATAGAAAAAGGCAAATAGACGGGAGTCCCCAACTGCCCCTCGAATAGGCTAAAGCCAAAATACCTATGTTTACTTGTATACATATCGGAAATCGCCTATAATGTGGGTTAAAGACTTGATCAAAGCCTCTTTCCTGTGGTCAATAGTTAACAGCTTGTGTGTGTGTAATTAATGGTTTAACCATGTGGAATCATCAAAGTGAGTCGCTGTTTATATGGATATTATGATCGAACGAAAATGAAGCATTAATAATAGATTTTGTAACATGCGAAAGAAAGTCTTGTCGTAGTCACGAGAACTGATTTCTGCGTATGAACCATTTTTATTTAAATACTTCTTTAATGTTTATAACAATTTTTTGTCTGGAAACGAGAAGATTCTTAGTCATACGTATGTCTTAAAAGTAAACAAATGGGTCGAAATGCCTTAATGCAACTACAATCAATAATAAATTACAAAAAATGTATAATAGTCATTATAGGTACACGAAACAATATGAATAACATTAGAAACAAAGAGATATAGTACCTAATATACCTGATATAATATTTGAGTAATCACCTATGATTAAAAGTCTTTCCAATACTTTGTGTTGTTAATTTACTTTTAAAGGTCATATTGAGGTACTAAAAAGCATTCTTGAGATATGTGGCATGTTGAACTAAGTAGATTTACCTAATTTTTATGAAGGATAAAAAAGGGTATATAATTTACTAATTAAAAAATCTCGAGAAGCCGTTTTAACATCCTGAAACCACCGTTAAAAGAAAAATACATAACAAAAAACGAAGAAATTGGTTGTCTGTTTTTACCGAGACTCGGGCTTTCAATTGCTAGTTGTTAGTAGATTAAAAAAAGTGAAAACCGATCACGTCTCCGATGGCACCCTGTACACTACCAATCACTTATTCAGTGGAATTTAGTTCTCTCTGCGAAATACAGCTCGTTTGCAATGTATTTCAAGTAGTTTTATAAAAAAGCTAGATCCGCGTTGGTCCCGCCCCCGCCTCAGTAAATTTCCTGAGAAAATTTGCTTAACATTAGAATATTATTATACCTCCACAGAAAAGCCGCAAGCAAAACGACTGCGTAACGAAGCACGGTACTTAACATTACCGCACACTTTTTATTTGTTTAACCGTTGTCAACTTGTTATGAATATTAAACATCTTATTTCATGAAGAAAACAAACGTAAATACTGTAACAAGTCTGACGATGATAAAACCATGACGACTATCATATAATTAGGCTTGTTCATTTTAAATTATGTATTATAATAAGGTGTCGGTGTCGTATTTGGCTTTTGTTGTGTTTCAAAGTCTTAGTTATGTAGTTGACTTATAATTTCTTAGAAACAAAATATTTTTTTTTGTTTTATTTCATTGCATGTTTGAGAAAAGCATTAGGTATACATACCTCGGCCATGAAGTGACGGGTTGACGGCCGAATACTATAAATATTCGACCGGCAACCAGTCACTTCCCGGCCTTGGTAGTAATGTACTTTGTTCGTTTCGTTATCACTCACTCGTCACCGGTGTGACCAGTGCCTTAGCGGCGAGTTCAATACAGCATTAGCCTAATTCTACGCGTTAGACAATCGTCTCAACTGTTTTGACGGAATCTATAAGCCTCTTTCACGCCTCTTATGTGGTTTTCATTCGATTTGTTAAACAGTTTGGAATCTATGTACTTGTATGAGTAATACTCATGTAAATACGAATTTTCTTTCTCGTTGCAATAATTAAATGGTGCTTGATGCAGCGGCGGGAAAATAAATATAAGCCCCATTAATTATGAACGGAAGGTAGTTTTTACCAATGAAATATGCAAATTGACTTGAAATATTGAAAATGTAGGCGTATTTTTTACTCGCATTTGAATAAAATGCTAATAAAATGAAAAAGAATGGTTTTGTGTTCACCAAATTTACAAAAGCTAAATATACCTTTGATTTTAAAGGATAGTGTTTTTTAAAAAACGTATTGCTTTATTTATTTTCTATCAATACTAAAAAAAATATGCTACAGCTGTACTTAAACATAATGGTGGTTTAAATTTTGTTTTTATAGGTTTTGAATTTAACAGAAATTATAATTCAAAAGTAATATGTGCTTTTTGCCAGGCACACAAATATATTATACATCATCATCGGCCATCATCATAGTCGTACAGCGTATAGACGCATCAGGGGCATTCACATACTTAACCGCCACGCCGGGAAAGCGGATTGGTGATCGCAGTAATATACCACAAATACATAAAATAAAACATATAATATGCGTTTGCTCCTTGGCTAGTAAAGATAGATAAGATATACATTAGGTTTTATTCGATACCTAATGTATTCTATCGCGCTCGCATTGATATAGGATGTGATCGAGGGCGAATGGCTTGCTTTACGTATCGAGTAAAACTTAACATTATCGATACTTGCAAAGTCATGGTACAGCTACAGGAACCTATTTACTATGAATTTACCATATGACAGGAAATCATTTTTGAATTTCGTATTTTACTGATTATCTTATCATACATATAATTATGTAAACCTAGTGCTATATTGGGCCTTATAGATAGGTACATGACTGAGAGTAGGGTATAGTGTATCTGTTGTATGGTAGTGGTACCTATATGTGTTTTCAACGTCACCGGTATTTTTTTTCGTCTCTAATACTATCATCGTCGTAAATTTAATTGTGAGGCTATACGATCCATTTTAAGTCTTCATTTTGATAACACCACAAATGCATTTTCTCGTTCTCGATAAGTCGTCTATAATTAGCCAATCTAAAAGTCGAATCTATGTTGATAAAACTTACGTATACGTTAATACGAGCCGTGGTTCTTATAATACATTGCTGGCCACACCACGATGATCAGTTAGTAATAACATTACGAAATAGAACGCAACAGACGTCCGGGAGTAATTTCGATTATCTTGTTTATATGATTCGTCTTGCATTGCTAGTGATGGGCCGCTGGGATTTCCACGAACGTTTCCGGGAATATTTCCCGGGCAAATATAGAATGCTTATTTAAGTGCTTGTTATTATAGTAGGATATTCAGAAATATGAATACTCTCGGGATATTAGAGAAACTCGTTTTACTGTTACTCTCATAATACATTATCGTATCGCTTTAAAAAATCTATATGATAGTATTCAGTATCTCAATTCTGTATTAAACATCTGGTTTTTTTCTAAGTGCCTAAATGGAGATAGATCCTGATGACTTTCTAATCTTCCAATTCCCGATGGAAAGGGTTCTTTGCCGTTCTTGGCTGGCAGCCTTGGTCCTCGGAGCAAGCGATCATTTGGTGGCCTCAAGGGATTCTTACCGGAGTTGGAATCTTTGGGTAGGTTTATCTGAAGGATGTTGGCATATGGGACAAGTATAATATATCGTCATTGTGTTAAAACTACGTACGCGTAAATACCCTGGATCCAAAGGCGGTAATTGTTACTTTTTTATGTATTTACAACATTCGCTTCAATTATTTTAGTGGGTAGGTTAGAAAATAAACTATTTTTCAGTTTGTAACAAAATTAATTTGCGCACACCTGACCTGTATTTATTATTCTCGAATATATGCAGCAACGTTAGGGTAATATTCATTGCCCACTCTAAGTAAGTTTGTCTAGAAAAGACATAACACTTTAGCGATAATACGCTTATTCTATAATCTTTCTTTGATTGTATAGGTATACACTAAATACTGTAAGTATCTGAAGATCTTTTCTAATTGAAGTATGGATTAAAGAGTTAAGTATTTTATTGAAACGTTGATATCCGTTTCAATAAAATACTTTTTTTGTAAAGTATAGTAGTCTTCATTGAGAATGACCAGAGCATCACTAGCGCCAGCCATGTGGCCATGCGCCGGATGTTTCCGTGTGCTACATACTCGTACACGCTCCTTACAATAATAAATCTCCAGGCAAATATTTCCATGCGGATCAAGCTTTTGAAGAAATTTACGGGCGAGATTAATGGATTGGCTCTTTTATAAAACACAAACGGGAAGCGGCATTGCCCGATCATTTATTACACAAGTTATTTATTTAAGGATAGTTGGGCATTTCATCAGGAGCGGGCGGGCATCAATCATGTTGCGGGCCGCGCCGGCAGAAATTTGTTTTATTAACAAGGGGTTATTCGCGGATGTGCAGGGATATCGGAAGCTTATTGTGTTTCATGCAGAAATGCGATGTTTTGGAGATTTGGTATATTCGAATACTTATTGCTTCCATTGTAGGTATCTACTGAATGAAATTAAACAGTGCTTAATTTTGTACAAAATACTGTACTCATGCATTCTTTGCCATCAAACTCACTCCAACTAGGCATGTATGTATATGAATGTGAAATTAATTATAAATATCAATACAATATACTCTCAATTGTCTTTAAGTAGTTGAATTATACAGTTTGACAGTTGCCAATAAGGGTGCACAATAGGGGCGATATGATAAAAAAAACTACGACTTCAGTACAAGGTATATAGGGCATATTACCTATCTGTAATTTTATTTGTAGATTTTCTACAAGACAGAAACCATCAGACGGTATTAAATTAATATTTTTTTATAATTAGGTACCTACGATTTAATTTTTCCAGAAGACTAAAAAAATATTTTCACAGTGAGCTCGTTCTTTCGTCGACATTACATTGGCATTAAATATTATATTCCGAATACAGGTAAACGCGGAATATTGTAATCTCGAGATATCCTTCATCTGTCGTCGGGGCAACATAAATTACTTTTCGGACCATGTTTACCTGCCCTTTCTCTTCGCGACTCCATTTTCATTATTGCTCACTTTTCAACTCCGCTTTGTTTGTATGTAAATTGGGTACGTTTATCTGTGATTGTTTTTGTTTTTTGTGATCAACCTATTATTTCAACCTGACCGCGTATGCGATTACGCGATTTCAAAGGTTCAGGTTTATTTGCCATACAAAAAAGAATGGTATGTGGCTACATGCTCATGTAGTAATAGTGTATGATATAATTAGTAGTTTAATGGAGTAATCTCGAAAAAAAAACCGTTTTTCGTAATTTTTTTGTTTTGACTTACCTACGCCCACAAATCTTGACAAATAGATCGTCGGCTGACAAGCAAAACTCTCTACAGGGTGTTTGGTTAGCGGTGTCGGAGCTTTTAAGGGCTTAAACTACAATCAATTTTGTCGATAAATTGCCGTACAATTTTTTTTTTGTGCCAACGATAATTAAATGGCGGCCATTTTAAAATTTCAAACAGACGAATACGGGTGCACGTGATATTTCTGGAATTATACGTTTTTTATCGGTCCTATCCCTGCAAAAAAAATCTCGTTAGAGAGCTCATTAGATAAGCAAACTAATTAAGCTAATCATTTGACTCAACTATTTGAACAACAAGGCAAAAAAATTTTTTTTTAATTAAAAATAGTAAACATTTCACCTTAATTTTTCGATTAATTTAATTTTGCATGAAAACTAGGTCGTTAAGATAAGTTTTTGGTGCTGTTATTTATTAGTACAGTATGTTAGCTAAAAAATAACACCATAATTACAGTTATAACTTAAGTACTTTAGGAATTACAAGTGCTCAAACATACACCAAAACAGCTCCATTTAGCGTTCCCGATGCAAAATCCATAAACAAATGAATGTCAGCAGTGTACTGACTAGTGAAGTGGCCGCCTTCCATCCATCCAGTGCATGTTTGAGCACTTCTAATTCCTAAAGTACTTAAGGTATAACTGTAATTATGGTGTTGTGTTTTAGCTTACGTCCTGTACTAACAAATAACAACACGAAAAACCTATCTTAACGACCTAGTTTTCATACAATATTAAATTAATTGAAAAATTAAGGTGAATTTTTTACTATTTTTAATTAAAAAAAAAAATTTTAGCCTTGTTGTTCAAATAGTTGAGTCAAATGATTAGCTTAATTAAATTGCTTATCTAATAAGCTGTCTAACGAGATTTTTTTTTGCAAGGATAGGATCGATAACAAACGTATAATTCCAGAAATAACACGTGCGCCCGTATTAGTCTGTTTTAAATTTTAAAATGGCCGCCATTTAATTATCGTTGGCACAAAAAAAAAATTGTATGGTAATTTATCGATGAAATTGATTGTAGTTTAAGCCCTTAAAAGCTCCGACGCCGCTAACCAAACACCCTGTATAACATCACTGCTCTTAGCAACCTCGTATGTCAGTATTAAATGAGAACTGAGATAAGATCTTTATTTCAAGTAGGTATTTGTTACTTAATGAGTTTTGCTTGTGAACTGACGAAATATTCAGTAAAAAGTAATGTTAAAATCACCAAATTTACTACGAATGAGTACCTTACGAGTATAATGGACTGTATGGGTTAATCCTGCTCAAGTCTTCCGAATCACCCTGTATATGATGATAATATGACCGTCGAGTGTGGAAGGTAGCTTAATCGAGTCATTTCGTACCTGACGCAATGGCGTCATAAACGGGACTGTGCCTCTACGATGAGTTTGAATTTTATTTTATAATTTTTATATTGTGTATAACGATTTCAAAGTGCTTGTTGCTAGGTCTACTTGAATAATGAATTATTTGACTTTGCCTCGAACGTAAAGGATATCAGTGTAAGTTTCTTTCAATTCTTAAATTCTATGACGTCGTTATACAATTTTAATTATTTACAGATAGAGTGCAGCAAAACAAAAACATGTTGACAGTACAGAAATAAAAATGGTCTGCTGCTGCCTACCTTCGAAAATCGTAAATTTCGAGGATTTGTCTCTGTGACTCTAACGTAGGCGTCAGTAGTGACAGAACCAAATCCTGTAGGGCCGGTGAATGGACCCTTTGACTTGGACCTTGTGTAAGACTCTACTATAGCCAGGGATCGGACAAATGTTGTTTGTAATAATATGGACAATACTCCAAAATTTATTAAATGAATAATCAAATTAATAATTTCTTGAAATTTTATTTTGAAGCTTTAAGGCGACTATTTAAAAAGGTTTCATATTTACCGGTGAAAAACATGTAATTTTCTGAAAATGAGTAAATAATTAATTATTCAATCAACTTAGGAGTCATGTCCGTATTATTGCGAACAACGACGCACATTTGTCCGATCTCTGACTATAGCACACAAGCGCACATGGTAGGGGTAGGTACTATAAGTAAATATGCATGGGATCTCGGTAATATATTTAGCGAGTTGACTCCTTATGTGAAATAGGGTTTACATAATTGAGTACGGCATGAGCGAGTTCTAGGCTGAATTATTTAGCGTCGGTTTACCGAAGTTGGGGAAGCCTTTCTGCAAATTTTCAATCAACTTTTTTTCCGTAAATTTGATCTTTCGGATATCGATTACTTGATCGCTTAGTCAACTGAGACCCTTTCAATTGATAAGTAAAGATCATTTTCGCGTACAGTCATACTAGTAAAAAATAATGTGTATGTTTTTGAACGTTCAAGAGATTGACTTAGTGCTACGGTAAGCTCCATTAAACCTAGTTGTGGGTAAAAGGAATCTAAATGTATACTCGTAATAGATACAAACTAAGAGTCCAGCCAGACACGTAAATATATACCTATTTCTTCCGTGGTCATGGTAGGTATTTTAAGTATTTCAGTAGGTATATGTATGTATCCTTTTATCTACTTCATAGCTTAGTAGTACCTATAACTCAAACGTTATTTGTGCTTTCCGCAGGACTAGGTCGATTACTCAAAGTCAAAATATTCTTTATTCAATTAGGCCCAGCAACGAGCGCTTTTGAATCGTTAAACTAGCAAATGAGAGAAAAAAAAGCTACTTCCGGATCTAACCCTACACTACTGTTCCTGAGAAGAATCCGGCAAGAAACTAAGCGGGACTTTTTTTTTCAAATAATAGTTTTATAACATCTAGTTGTAAGATGCATTAATTAAAAACGAAACAAAAACTTGATTTAATATAAATACAGATATAGTACATTAACTAGAGATGAAGTCTCTAATAAGTCAGAATAATTATAAAAATGGCTCACGAATTATTAATATTTATTAATAATGAATCATGATATTATATTATATTTAATTACGGCACAATATACAGAGTTTAATAAATTAAGAACCTAACTAAGATAAAGTAGGTACTTAGCCTCCCTTTCTTCAAATAAGAGCCGTTATTTAAATACCTTCGGGTATATTTTAAGTATCAAGTATCTAACAAGAATTAGCTTGGAAGTAATTAATATAATTAACGCCAACTTCCAGTGTGGCTTCAATATTGGCTGAAATGAATAGAGTTAATGATGTTTCAGTAATGAAACTACGTTCTAAGGTATATTTAGGCTGCGTTTCCACCAGAGATGTGCGAGGATGTGTTTCCATACAAATGACACCTCGCTCGAGTCATTAATAGCTGTCATTTGTATGGGAACACATCCTCGCACATCTCTGGTTGAAACGCAGCCATACTGTTAGGTACTTGTACAGTCAACAAATTAAAACCCAAAGCCACTCTGGAACTGTGTCAAAGTGACGCCTTAAATCAAATTGTAAGAAATCTCTTACTACTTATCTGTCATTATGACAAAGTCCTAGAGTGGCCTAGGAATTAGTTGAGTGTAGATAGTACGGTTGAAGACGGAAATAAGTAAAAATAAATCCGATAAGTTCTGATTTGGCCATCCAAATTTTTTTTGACGCAGACTTTCCCCCTTATTCATATTTAAACGTAACAAGCCGCTAATAATTGTTTGTCCCTTTTGCTCTTAGGGACACATGG